>CAKNYM010049703.1:23712-35321 GCA_932195095.1 Andricus curvator
AAAAGCATCATGGATATGCTCATAATTATTATTATATACAATTATACCTACCGGCGTCTATGAAATCTTCGTATCCCAATTCGGATTCATAAATAGTTTTCACCCACTTTGTCTGGTTATAATATCTCGTTTTTTTTTATCATCCGCATATTCCACTTTTCTAAATATTTAATAACGAATCGCACCGACGCGACAAGCGACCATCTAGAATTCTGGAGTTTTACCATAAAATATATTCAGAGTACTGGAGTCTATTTCTAAATAGTGAAATACTCCCTTCAGCGTTCCTTTCTAGCGATATTTACTCCTTAAAATCAACTCCTGATGGTGTCGTGGGACATCTATAGGGTCAGAATGGAGTTGATTGAAATAACTCCGGACAGTGCAGTTAGGGAGTTATTTTCCAAGAGTTACATTTTAACTCGTCTTCTTCTACTCCGCTTGCCGTTTACTCAAAACGGTGGGACTTTTATAGGATATGCTTCGGTGTTGATTTTAACACCGCTTTTTAACAGTGTAAATTTCAAAACCTTACCATTCCTTCTGAGAAAATAATTTTCTTTACTTTTCATTGTTTTTGCATTAGTATATGAAAATGCACAGAATGACGCAAAATTTTTATTGAACATACACATCTTGAAGGGAGAAAATTTCGCCTTACTCTTTTTGACATTGTGGGGAGGCCGGAAAATGGACAATTGGCAGAAAGTGCTTCATGGATTTTTTTTATAAATTATAAACGTGACAAAAATATAATTACAAATAATTTTTAACACTTTTTTTACCTTTTTTCAATTGATCGGTTCATATTGAAGACGCGTGAGAAAAAATCTTATATTTTCAACCTTTGCCAGTTGATATATTCCCTTTCCATAAAATATGACCTCCGAATAACATTCAATGTTTTATGTTTGCCGATTTGTCAATGATCATTAAGAAGTCAAAATAACATGATACTCTAAAAATACATAATTGAGGGTGTTTAGATTCTCAAAATATATTCACTTCATCGAAATGTTGACCCTTGTTTTTGTTAATATTAACTGACTCTGATAAATTTCATATTTGTAACGACCATCGTGTTTAATCCCCAAGCGTGGTTTGGGTCTCAAGCTTTCTGTTTTTCCGAAAATAAGTCGGCCAACTTATCCTCAGAAATTGGAGAGTTTAAATCTCAAGCTAACGTTTGCAGCGAATTTATTTTGATTTTCTTTTATTCCTAATAAAAGATGATTTTGACTTTTCGGTTGCTCGTCAGGAATAACAGTAGACTTGTGCCTCCTTCAAAGTTTTGGGAATTGGAATTCTGCAATGAGTTTTTCTTTAAATAGCTTTTTCAAATATTTGATATTCAGCGTAGGCTTCAACTGTTTCAGAAAGATAAAGTTCTTGGGAACCGGAGAAGAGCAAATTTTCGCCGATTTCCAACGGTTGGGAGGAGCGGGCGACCAATAACAGATCTCGATTGTCCTTCCCATAGCTGAAACACGCGAGAAGTAGCTCGGTGGTTGTGAATCCCCAAAAATCGTCAGGAGCTTAGTTAGCAGCTTTTCGAGCGAGAAGCGCATCGTATCATAGAAAACGATTCACGCCGGCTAATAATTCTATTCGAGTTGTACACCCGAATTATATAAGTAAATTCATTCTTCTGTCCTTAAATTTCGGCTCTCTTTATTACCACCAGTTTTTTTTTTCACTGGCTTTTTGCGAATCATCGAATTCCCAGTTCGAATTTTATCGTCCAGCCAAATTCTTCAGAAGTCATCCAGGATTCCGGATCTCTCGGCTTCGATAATGTCGGAGGTTTTCCATCAGCGATCGAAGGTTAGTGATGAAGTGTCCGCCGAAATTTCATCATTAATTTGACTTTGTCAAAAAATCTCGCGGGCGAGTCTCATCTCGTTCTTCGGTAGTGCGTGGCGCGATCGCGATTTCTTCCTCGTTCGTTCGCTTGAGATCGTCGGTTGGCAGTCGCCGGACTGTCGACCGAACGACCGAAAGGAAGGGTTCGATTCGGGAGTTATGACACTGAGGTTTTGACTTTCGAACGAGTCTCTGGCGTTTTATTTCTTTGGGTACGGGTCGCAACTTTTTTTCTCCCCTTCGCGCGGACCACTTTCGTTTTTGAGTTTTTCTCTATCACAATGTCGGACTAATTTTAGTCTTACATGTATTTGTTCAACAAATCGATGCACTCCAGTGATCGGAATCCCGCGTGGCAGTCGCAGTTTTTTCGGCTTGGTTTATTCACGCCCTTTGCCCCTTATTTCCCTCCGGGAGGTCTATCCTTCGGATCGCTTTTTGTAACTCCTGAATTCGTCTGCCAGAAGCCCTACAAACGTCCCGGAAAAATCCGGAAGCATCTAAATAAATCGTCAAGTTCCGTTCTCGTTTTTCCTCCCGGGCTTCCGTCTCCGCGCCCGGTTTGCGCCAGTTTGGAATAAGACCCACAGTGTCCAGATTGCTGGTTAGATTCTCTCGGTCCGGAAAACGACCCGGTAAGTCCAGCTTTTCATTCGGTCGGCATTCCGGAATTTCCGCCGAGTTCCCCCCCCCCCCATGTCGGCCTGGGGGCATTTACTACCCCGGCACTCGCTGAGCCTCCGACCGAAAATGTCCCCTCGGCAACGGAACTTTTTCGCAGGCTGGACACGAGATTGGAAAGTCCGGACAGGGAGCTTGTGCTCATACCCGTAGGGAGCTCACCTATGAAGTTCTCCCGGGAAGGCGTACTTTGTTTTAGTGTACAACTATTTCCCCCCAATTTCTACCATTTTCCACAAAAAAAAAATTTTTGAACTTCTTCCACTACCCATTGATAACCGAAACAGTATCAACTTTAGGACTACATTTGAGACATCTTTATTTTCGATCAATATACAAATTTTTGGGGTTCTTCGAAAAAATTCTCTAATGAAAATCCCTATATTATATCTTACAGATGGAAGTGGTGATCCACCGCGTCGACGTCCAGAATCAAGACGAACGTTGTCTTTAAGGCGACAACAGGCCGACGATCAATCTACCAGACCTGCAGGTTCTAGTATATTATAATTTTTTAAACTAACAAAAAATTGTTGAAACTTAGAAAAAAATCCAAATTGATTCCCGCTAAATTATATTCATGGTTATAAATAATATTTATAACCATGAAAAACGTTTGGCAAACATCCATAAATCTTTAGTTCATTGCCTGGGCATCCTAACCTCACCTGTCACTCGACTTAGAAGAAACTGAGACGCGCAGCCCAGTAAAAATGTTAAAGTCTTTATTGCAACTTATAGCGCATGCGCAGTTTAGCTGTTCGTCTGATGCTCGTAGACTTTTGCGTAACGAGACAAGAAGTCAGATCTCCTCGGTATTCGGCCCAAGCCACATCTCCCTGGTTTCTCCACTCCAACTCCGGCCCGGGTGAAGAAGAGCCAAACTAAGGACCCCCCCCCCCTGGATCCCTCCCGACTGGCACATCGTCTCTATCAACGTCCCCACAACTGGACCACCCACCACACTCGCTGCCCCCAGTAGCATTTTCTCGAATCCAAGGTTCGCGAACCCCCCCCCCCCCAGTTCCATCTCAAACTCAAAAATTCCAATACCTACACGGCTACAGTAAGACGCGACCTTCCAATGTAAATAGTATTAGCAATAAACCTTCCACTTCCATCTGTATTTTTATCATCAAAGTTTACGCAAAGGCCTGGTTCACAGCCCCTCTCGCTTCAAATGCACCACGCAACGACCTGCATCTGCTGCAAAGTATTATTGCAAAGTACAAGGAAATTGACAGCAAAGTGGGTGCAGCAGCACTGAAGAAATTCCTGGGTCACCTCTGGTACCTTTCTGAGGTACCAGTGGCTCTGGCATTTTGTGATCCTGAAGTACCTGTAGAAGAGAAAAAGAAGATGGTGAAGGCCATGTTTACCAAGGATGGTGTCGAGGCAAATATGCACCTTTTAAAGATGCCTGAAAATGCAGTCACAGGTAACATGACCCTTGCCGACTTTGTCACTAAGAACACAGGGACATTTTTTGAAATCATGAAGCTTCCACGTAAATTCTTCTTTTTGGATCCTGCGACCTGGAGCACAAGCCCCGGTTACCAATACGGGAAAAAGGCCGTGCCAGCCCTGCTGGTAACCAACGATATGGCAGAAAGAGGGGTTGCAATGGCGCAGCAGTACCAAGGATCTCTCACCACAGACGAGGGCCAGCTCCAGGCACTCTTGCTGACTGTGGATGAAGAGAGAAGAAAGACAAGAAAACCAAAGTAGCACGTAGCAAGATGAGTGACAGCCTTTTTTTAAAAACAATATCAATAAAGTGTCACGCGAATTTAAAAAACCAAAGATAATTTTTTAAATGTGAATAATGAAATAAAAATTTAAAAATTTTAACTTTTGAAAAAAAGGACACATGGTACAATGAAATGTTAAAAACAAAATAGTTCGTCTAAATTATTAGAATCAATGGCGCGGCGTCCACTTGGTGACGTAGGACATCGCGCGCTGCAGTCCAGTTTTGGCCAGCGCGAATATTTTAAGGAGGATCGATGTCAACATTTTCACATTTCTAGCTGTAAATTTCGCCATCGCGTGCGGCGGGGTTGAAATTTGTGAACTTTGAGGTCACGGCGCGACCTCTAAATATTAAACGATATGGCCCAGTTTTCCCAAACATACTTTTAAGTCAAAAGGAAACTTTTTATGAGGATCGATGGCGATATTTTCAACTGAAGTCAAATTTGGACCACCCTAATGTGGGTGCTTGCGCTCTTTCGGACAAAATTATGGGATGTGGTACCATTTCTGCGAAAAGATTAGCAAACGAAAAGTGGGTTGATGTGAATTTAGAAAATGTATTATTTGTGCCTAGCTTCAAAAGAAATCTATTTTCAATCCGTGTCAGTACCGACAGGAAACTCGATGTCCTGTTCTCGGGAGAGTCGATTGGATTTATCGCAATGGTCAGCTAGTTGTTCAAGGGGTAAAGCAAGATAACAAAATATACAGAATGTTTCTTCAATCGGGTTCTCACTTCGAGGCTAATCTAGCATCTTCGAAAAGTCTCAAGATGTGGCACAGCTGCCTGGGTCATTTAAACCAAAAGTCACTAAAAGAATTCAGAAAGAAAGGCCTTGTTCTGGGAGTGCATTTTTCCGTTTCTGAAGACTTTTTTTGTGATGCATGCCAGCTAGGAAAATCGCACCGCCTTCCATTAAAAAAAAATCAGTAACCTAAAATCAAATTATCCCCAGGTGAGTTTTTTCACAGCGATGTCTGTGGACCAAATTCCATGGAATCCGTGGGTGGAGCCAGATATTTCGTGGCGTTCAAGGACGATGGATCAGGATTTCGATGTTTACTTTATATGCGTCACAAGTCTGATGTCTTTGAACGATTCAAAGAATACGAACGCATGGTAGCGAACAAGTTTGATCGCTCAATGAAAAGACTAAGATTTTACAAAGGAAAAGAATATCTCAATAAAAAAATGGAACGCTATCTGAAGAGCAAGGGGATTCAACTAGAAACGACAGCTCCGTACACCCCGCAACAAAACGGCAAATCAGAACGAGACAATAGAACCGTTGTTGAAAGTGACCGGTCGATGTTGCATGGAAGAGATTTGCCACTCTTTCTATAGGCTGAGTCTGTAAACACAGCAGTTTATCTTCTCAATCGAACCCCAACGACACAGGTACATAACTTAACTCCAAATGAAATCTGGATGGGAAAGAAACATGACCTATCCTACGTTAGAGCTTTCGGTTGTGAAGCACATGCTCATATTCCAAAAATTAACCGAAAGAAGCTAGACAGAAAGGCTGAAAAATTCCTTTTAGTTGGATATGAAGGAGAGTCCTGCAATTATCGTTTATTCAACACAAAGACACGTCGCGTTATTGTCAGCAGAGATGTAATAGTCAACAAAACGGCACATTACTCACCGGAACCATTTTATTCTGAGACATTTGAGCCGGAAATATCAGCAAACAACAATACAGTCGGAAGACAAAATTTAGTTCCATCTCCGGAAGACAACACACATCAGAATCCAGTTGGTATGCCTCTTCACGCGGAAGATAACGTAGCCATCCTGAATCCAGCTTTGAATGATGAACATCGCCAGTTTGAAGATCCACCTTATCAACTTCGTGATCGTGCTGAGATCTGACGACCTGGTAGATGCGAGGCAAACATTGTTGAATATCTCGAACCTACGACGTATGAAGAAGCAGTAAATGGAGCAGACAGCGAAGCCTGAAAAAATTCTATTTCCGAGGAACTGACATCTCTGGAGGATAATGGCACATGCGAAATTGTTCCATTGCCACCTGGTCAACACGCCGTAGGATTTAAGTGCACCTTCAAGGTCAACCGTGATTCATCAGGTAATGTTGAAAAGTTTAAAGCTCGGTTGTGTGCGAAAGGTTTCTCACAAAAAGCTGTTGTAGATTATGGTTAGTCCTCCCGATATCACTTTTGCGGTAAGATCTGTAAGTAGATACCTCGATTGTTACAACGAAAGTCATTGGCAAGCAGTCAAGCGTATTTTTTTATATCTAAGAGACACCACTGATTTTTACTCTAACACTCGGAACTTTAAAGAGTTAGGTTATTCAGATTCCGATCTTGCTGGAGATGTTGACACCCGGAGATCAACAACAGGGTATGTTTTCATATTGTGAAACGGACCGGTTACATTGTCGGTGTCGTATAGGGTCGGTGCACCGGTTTTGGCTACTGCTCCTCTTGTGATATCTCAAAAGCAATTGAATTATTAGCTTTAAAAGATTATTCGAGTCGTTTCATATGAAAAATGCAGTATTTTAATGTTAAGTTGTAAAAGTTGTTTGCAAATGATAAATATTGTTAAGAGTTTGTATTTTATTTCTTTGTATTTAATATCAATTCACTTTATGCGGCCAAGCCCTTTGATTCTGAAATTATAATTTCTCACCTTTCAGATTATTGTTATGGCCAAAAATGGTGCAAGACGTGGCCAAAAGTAGCACATAAGTGGCCAAAACTGTAGAAATCTAAGTTTTTTCAATTTTCTCATTTTCCAATTAGTTAATGCATTTTTTTTATCAATGGGCAGCTACAATTCGTCAACGACGACCTCCAAGGAATATATTAAACCAGATACTATTTTTTTGAACGTAATAGCTAACTAATTATAAGCATTCAAAGTTGGACTTGAAGTGGCCAAAACCGGTGCGCCGACACTATTTTCAACCTTTATCAGTTAATATATTGCCTTTTCGTAAAATCTGACCTCCGAATAACCTTCAATGTTTTATGTTCTCAGATTTGCCAAGGAGCAATAGGAAGTCAAAATAACATAATACTAAAAAAGTAGATAATTTAGGGTGTCTAGATTCTCAAAATATATTTACTTCATATAAATTTTGATCCTTGGTTTTGTTAATATTAACTGACTTTGGGACTACATTTGGGCTAACTTTCTTTTCGATCAATAAGAAAATTTTTAGGGTTCTTCGAAAAAATTCTCTAATAAAAATCCCAAAATTATATCTTACAGATGGAAGTGATGATTCGCCGCGTCTTCGTCCAGAAACAAGGCGAACGTTGTCTTCAAGACGACAACAAGCGTACGACCAATCTACAAGATTTTCAGGTTCTAGTATATTATAATTTTTTAAACTAACAAAACATTGTTGAAACTAAGAAAAAAATCAAAATTATATTTCTTAACCGCCAATAAATTAAGGCCCCGGATGCAATAACCGAGGGGACTCTCGGCTTCGTATTCCTTGTCTCCCATTCGAGATAAAGTCACGCAAAAAATTATCTGAAACTCAAATTTGAAAAAACCACTCGAAAAAAATATGAGTATAAAGAGCTTAATGAAGAGCACAATTTTTGTGTGGGAAATCTTTTTGTCAAATTTCAACTTTTTGAAAAATAAAATATAAACCGCGAATTTCGACGAGCGGAATTTAATGCGTTTTTTTTCAATAAACTCGCCGTAACTTTTTTAATTTTTTAATTTTAATTTAATTTTTAATTTTAAAAAATTATCTGAAACTCAAATTTGAAAAAACCACTCGAAAAAAATATGAGTATAAAGAGCTTAATGAAGAGCACAATTTTTGTGTGGGAAATCTTTTTGTCAAATTTCAGCTTTTTGAAAAATAAAATATAAACCGCGAATTTCGACGAGCGGAATTTAATGCGTTTTTTAAAATAAACTCGCCGTAACTTTTTTAATTTCAACAAAATGGCTTGAAATTTGAACTCCAAGCGTATTATACTCTGTCGATGCCTGTGGAATTCGATTCGAGCATCAAGAAGTTGATTGTTTAAAAATATGTCAATGCGTGTCAATAGCTATTTAATACCATGCTTTTTCACGTTTGGCGGAAAAAAGTATCCAGCGAATTTTCGAGTTCAAACAACTTTCCGCGGAGAAGTTCTTCATAAGGGAAGATGGAAATTTTTTTCTAAAGTTTCAGATTTTTTAAGCAAAAAATGAGCGAGTCAGCGTAGGTTGAAGTGAGCGCGCAAAAAACTTGCTCGTCTTCCGTCTGGGGAGTCAGTGTTTGCGAATACGAAACAAACAGACACATGTCGAGGACGGGCGGGCAAACAAAGATGAAAACTGGCCCATTCCTTCCATGTCATTCTCGAGAAAGCCCGCACAATATTATTGATTTTTATGAAAACAATGCCCGCGTAATAAACTTTATATTATACAGAAAAAACAGAAGTGAATTTTTGTTGCGGCTAATTTTCAAGTAGATAAAATTGAATTTTTTTCGCATCGAAACAAAACAAGATTTAATAGAATTGAGATGGTAACTATTTCCCATGTGGTGGGTAAATCTTAACACGTGAAGTTAATTTTTATTGCATGATTTATTGCATGATTATTTTAAATGAAGTCAGATGGACTCCCTCCCGCAAATTTTTTTTAGTTGAAATTCCCCCAAAAATTTTTCTGGGTACACCCCTGATATTCGATAAAAATTAATCGCATGATATGACCTATTGAAAAAAAACTATAGAAACACATTTAACGGATATATATATATATATATATATATATATGTGTGTGTGTGTGTGTAGGTGTGTGTGTGTGCGTCATAGGTGAGAATTACCGCGGTTCTACTGGGAACTGGTGTCATTTTTAGATGAAAGTTGCTCCCAGTGGGACCCTGCGGTGGGTGTTTAAAACTTTTTTTAATAATTCAATAAATATATATAGTTTGTTAAATGATTAACATACCTCATTTCGAGAGTGCTTCGCAGTATTGCGTTGCCAAGACTTTTTCATCAACTGTACGTTTTCTACCACAATCGACCTTATTTCTTGCACTACGCATCAAAACAATGGGTAGTTTTCCTTTGTTACACAATGCAATTGTCAACCGTTTGCAAAATTTGGATACCCTGGATTTTTGTGTCCAAACTTATCAAGGGACCGGAATGTTAAAAATCACAAAATTGATCTTTTTTAAATATAAACTTGTAGAGGATGACGAGACGGAATTTTTTCGATTTTCTGTTTTTCCATCGGATGAGTATTTTTAATAAAAAGCATGAAAAGCTGAAGAAAAATTTTGTCCCCAAATTTAATTACTTTTTAAGTACTAAATCATTTCAAGTTGAGCAAATATTATTTGAAGGGTTTCAAACTTCGATGTACACACGAAATTTACCTTAGGGATGCCTACGAATTGAAGAAAAAACTGAAAATCGCCTATTGTTTCAAATCGATTCATTGAAAAGTGACGGAAATTCAACTTTGAAGCTCCCTCGATACTTTTTGTCGGCAAAACTGAAAAAAACGAGTTACAGATCTGTCTCAATTCGCAATTGAATATTATTAAGAAATAGGCGATTTTCAGTTTTTTGTTTAGTTTGTAGGCATCACTAGGGTATATTGCATGCCCAAATCAAAGTTTCAAACAATTGCAACATTTTTCATCCTTATTCTTAAAAACAATCATTCGTTGAAAAAACACCGAATGGAAAAAAGTTCCGTTTCATCACTTTCTACAAGGCTATATTTGAAAAAAAAAATTAATTTTGTGACTTTTAAGATTTTCGTTCAACGACACGTTTGGACAATACTTTCACCCGATCTCGAACGCTGGACGAGTTTTTCGATCCAGACCCTCAATTACTATCGGTTTTCCATTTATTTTTGCTCAGAAAATACAAACAAAGGACATCGAACAAAATTTAAGAACATTGGTCTAAACTAAAAAAAGAATGCGCTAGTTTTCAACTTTGTTTGCCTGCCCGTCCTCGACATGTGTCTGTTCTTTTTGCACTCGCAAACGCATACGCTTGGAGTTCCAAGTTCAAGTCATTTCGTTGAAATGAACAAAAGTCAGGGCGAGTTTACTTTTAAAAAACGCATTAAATTCCGCTCGTCAAAATTTGCAGTTTATATTTTATTTTTCATCGAGTAGAAATCGGACAGAAAAATTTTCCACACAAAAATTGTTATAAAAATGGCGCTCAACGTGGGAACAGGAAAAGTAATTTGATTTTACACTTACTGTGTTGTCCGGCGCCAGACACCTCCTCGGCGTCACACATAACGATTTTCCCAGGCTCGTGGGACATGAGCCGGGAGCACCGCTATGAAACGGCAGCGACAGCGTAGGAACAGAAACAGTAATTTGATTTTACACTTACTGTGTTGTCAGACGCCAGACACCTCCGCGGCGTCACTCCAAAATTTTCACGAACTTTAAGTTAGTTAAACTACAAAAATAGCTCAGGGAAAGGGATCCATGGGGGCGAGAAAAGTAATTCGAATTTAAATTTGGTAAAATATAGAAAATTGTAGCAAGTTTAATTAACAATTAGGGGATAATATTGGTACAAAGAAGTTAATGCGTGAATTTACAAAGGGGTGTTAGACCCAAAACCATGATCAACATTCTGCAATTCGTCAACTTGAACAATGTGAATTAAACACATACTAAAATTCGCTTAACCTACACTAATTTCTTATTATTAAAGAGCTTCTATGATCAACATGGCGTCGGCCTGAAAATTTAGACTCGTTCGCTATTATTCCTCTTTACACATATTTCCCATATCCATACTGAACACTATAAACACTCCAAACTCAAGAACACACAAAAGAAAATCTGGAGAAAAGTAAGGATTATTGTCAACGCCTACCTTGATCCTGGAATGAACGAGTTCGCTCAACGAGTGTAATTTAATGCCAGACCGGCAACTCAAATGGACTCGTCGAAGTTATCAAGCGACAATCCAATATACAATCCTTCCTTTACTCTCAATTCGTCGATGGCCGACACGAAACTGAGCTCCTGCGTCCTCTCCGCTCGCCGGTTCCTTTCAGCTCGCGCCAAATTCTCTGTCCAGTCGGTGCTGCCCTTACAAGCTCGATTTCCGGGACTCATGTCGATGGAATACGGACCGCTCCGGTGTGTGGAATGCCGGCCGGCACAAGATGGATGCTTTCGTGTGTTGCGACAGGTATCAGGTCCGGTATGGCCTGATACGTTACCAATATTCCTTCCAGTCGGGATTATTTCGGAAGTCTATATATTAGTTAGTTAGTTAGTTAGTTTTAATGCGGGTGGGAAGCCCATGGA
>CAKNYM010049703.1:47510-126556 GCA_932195095.1 Andricus curvator
TGTATACCATTAAACCATTTCCCTTTCAGGGTAGGCGTGACACTACCCGATTCGGGTAGTGTTTCTAGGTTTTTCTTGTAGTTATAAATAACTACAAGTGTGGGCTCACCACACCCACGATGTGCCAACAGCACTCATGTCAGTATTCTTGAATGGTCACCCATCCAAGTACTAACCGCGTCCAACGCTGCTTAACTTCAGTGATCTGACGAGAACTGGGTTTTTCAGCGTGGTATGGCCGTTGGCATGATCATACAAAAAAGTAATGAAGAATTATAGAGACAAAGTATAAGAAATAAATCATTGAGAAAAAAAAAATGATAATAATTGATCCGCTATTTGTCAGATTTAGTGTTCCCCTGGCAGAAACTGATTGTTGTTGTTTGAAATTCTCTTGAAGTTAATTATTTTAGTTCAAATGTATCCATTTGAATCTTTGACTTTCGACGTAGCCGACTTTACATTGATGATAATTTAACTTTCCTTACTAGAATTTAAATAACAAATTTAAAACCTTTTAATGGAGTTGGGAAGCAAATATCTAAAGGACTGAACCATGATTGTCGCCAAACTAAAAAAAAATTCGAAATTTGTGAACATAAAGTGTTCTATCATAATACTGCATCAGGCAGCTAAGACCAAAAAAAAGGAAAAGAAATCTTTGAATTATAGCTAGCTGTACACCCTAAACTATACCGAAAAACCTTAAAGTAACTAATGCCGGTTAGCCAACACTAAAACGGCTTACAGTAACTGTAGCCTATAGAGCTGCACTAAGCCTGCTTAAAACTAGGAAACGCGGCCTAACGCATGAACTCCCTAATCGTTTCCGGGCTGGAGTCACTTCAGGATGGCGTCCGCCAAGGTCTGAATGAGAGGGTGGTCGGAATCCAAACCTCCCCTCTCTCAATTGACCACCGGATGTAGACACAGCACTGACTCCAGAAAGCGGTACCATCCGTTGGTGAGTGTTCGCCAGTGGCCGAGGTGATGTCGCAGGTGTAGGGTGCTGAGGAGGACGGGTGCCCTGTTCCCGTCGGGAATGGGGGCTCCCCTCTCCTAGTCTCCATCCCGACGCACACCTGAGACATTGGTTGATCCTGACCCCGGGTTTTCTACAGTAGAAGAAAAATATCCGCTTCTGGAATAGGCAGTGATTGAAGTCATACCCCACCCGATGACAGTTCCAGCAGGTGTGTTCTGGTGGTGGCATCAGGTGCGTGCACATTTTTTTCGGGACATCCGGTGGGCAGCGGGAGAACAGAGTTCAGGCTGCTGGTTCTGGGGCCACCCCTGGGTCGGCGTAGGACTACCCGATGAGATCGGAGCCGGCAAAGAGCCAGGGCCCAGAAAGACGCCTGGTTTGGGTGAAGGCGCCGAGGGGCCTCCGCCCAGCGAAGCCGACGCTAGACTCGAGGCCTGAGGCAACCCTAGTTGAGCTGAGACCCGAATCTCGAACTTCCCTGAAGAGGGGGGCCACTCGGGCTTTCGATCTTCATCAGGTCCGAGTGAAGAGACGCCGGGGCGCTCTAACCCAGTATACTTTGTCTGAGCAGGAGGCGGGAGCAGGCCGAGCAGGGCCGAGACCTGAGCATCTATGCTCTGAAGGAGGGAAGGCATTTCATAGTCCCTGAATGGAAAGAGGTATGAAGACCTCTCTTCTATAACTCGGCCTCCCTGATCACACCTCTCTGTGCCGTCGTCGTCCTCTGATTCCTACCGAGAAATTCCGATCTCCACCTTCGGCTTCGGGGCGGGGCAGGATTTGGAGGGTACCCCATTTTCCTGCAAGTCGCCTGCTCCGGCGAGGCCCCTTCTCCTTCTCGGTCCTTTCGGCATTGGGTGGGGCAGAACCTTCGGTATTGCTTCTTGGGAGCTCACGGGGTCTTCCCGGACCACGGCGACGGACGAGTTGCGTGATCGGGATACCGAGGGTACGACGCCGAGATCTTCTCCTCTTCCGAACATGAGGCATCCCCTCTGTCGAGCTATCCCCGAGTCCCGCTAGACTCTTACTGGCCTTTTCCCTCCCGACTGGTCCCTCGGTACCGGTATGACTACCGGATCCAGGGAAACCTCCGTTTCCGGCTGCATTTCCGGTTCCGGCTGAACCTCCGGCACCGGCAACACACCCGGCTCCGGTTGGATTACCGTTTCTTGTCTTCCGGGGTCTTCCCCGTTTCCTGTCTTCCCGGTTCTCTCCTCTAGCTCCGGCACTATCACTGGCCGGTAGCGACGATCCTGAGGCACCGTCAGGAACGAAGGGAACCGGTCTGTTTGGTCGATGGGCTCCCACCGATGGCGAAGCAGGGGGGCTTGGTTGATTGCGCGGGGTCTCCGGAAATACAGGCGGCAGGCATGGCCTCGACGCCTTCGAAGCTCCTGTACCGTCTCCGGGCGGTATTTCGGAATATTCTTCCTCATCTTCACTCTGCGTCTTCACTCTCATCTTCACCTTCGTTAACTAAGTTCGGATCGATCGACCAGTGGTGTTTTATGTCTTTTATATGATCTTTCTCGATTACCCCGGATTCATCTTGAATTTCATAAATTACTGGTGATACTACTTTTACAACCTTGAATGGACCGGCATATTTCGGGGATAACTCGTCTCCTGCGATTATAATACTTTGCCTGACGATCGGACTCTATATCCAAGTGATGTGCGACTAAGTCTCTAAGGGCCGGCAATCGCTTAATTCTACATTCCCAATCCTCTACGGCTAATGGCACTATATCGGGGGCTCCCTCTTCCTGTCTCCTCAACGTTTTTGCCAGTCTAGGCTCTGTACCGTAATTTCAGAGCGCTGGCGACACACGAGTCGAACTGTGAACAGCGGTATTATACGCGAAGCGGAAATCGGGAAGATGTTTATCCCAGCTACGATGATCACCTTCTACGAAAGATGATATCATGGTTTTTAGCACGCGATTAACCCTCTCCGCCGGATTAGCTTGAGCATGATACGATGGGGTAGTCGAGTGTCCAATCCCTAATTCCGATGCGGCCTTTGAAATCAATTTTTTCACAAAATCTGTGCCATTATCGGTGAACATTGGCCTTTCTTAATGGTAGGACCTCGATCCACTTGGTAAACATGTCTTGGAAGACCAAGACATAGTGGTGACCAGAGCGACTGGGTGAAAACGGACCCATCATGTCCGCCGCTACCACCGACCAAGGTTGCTCGATCACCCGCTTACCCATCAGGCCTACCGGACCTGCATGGTCCACCTTCATCTTTTGGCAAATTTGGCATGCTCCGATGTATTTGGCTACGTCATTCAACATTCCGGGCCAATCGTAGAGCAGCAACAGACGTTGGAAGGTCTCATCAACCCCTAAATGTCCGGAAGTTGTCATGTCGTGTCTATTGTCCTCCAATTTCCAATCTGGAAATTGATATGGCATCTCTTGGACCAATTTGGTTCTCCGGGTATACCAAAGATCGTCAGTCTCGCCAATGTTACATACTGTTACAGAGTTCGGCCCAAACATGCGCGATAGCGCGTCTGGCACATGGTGAAAGGAACCTTTTCTGTCTTCAACCTCAGAGTCGTATCGTAACAACTTAAGGGCCCATCTACCTAATCTTCCAGTAGGATCTCTCAAGTGATAGAGCCATCGGAGAATGCTATGATCCGTAATCACTACGAAGTGATAGCCCTCCAAACAAGGTCTAAACTTCTCAACCGCCCATACCACCGCTCAGTATTCTTGCTCCGTCACGGTGTAGTTTTTCTCGGCGCCTTGCACGGATCGGCTAGCAAAGGCTATGACGTGTTTTACGCCATCTTCGATTTGTGTGAGGATGGCTCCTAAACCCGTACTACTTGCGTCCGTTTGTAAACAAAACGGCAAACTGAAATGTGGTCTAGATAACGTGGGAGCGGAGATTAACACGGATTTCAGTTCTTGGAAAGCCTTTTCTTGGTCTTCCCCCACTCAAACCTTCGATTTTTCTTTAATAGTCGATGGAGTGGTTCTGTCTTTTGAGCGAAATCCTTTATGAACCACCTGTACCACGATACCATACCCAGAAATCGTCTAAGTTTGCACAAATTAGTAGGAGCCGGATAGAATGTTATTCGCTCGATTTTCTTGGAGTCAGGGTGCATCCCCGTTTTATCCACTAAATATCCGAGATATCGTACTTGAATACAACCGAATTCGCTTTTATCGGGATTGATCAGTCGGTCCAGTAATTGCTGAAACGTTGCTGGAGCTCCCGATAACCCGAACGGCATACGGTTTTAATGATAAAGCCCCTTGCCAGGCACTGGGAAAGAAGTGAATTCTTTGCATTCCTCTGAGAGACGAATCTGATGGAATGCCTGACTAAGATCAATCTTAGAGATATATCGCGCTGATGAAAGGATGTCGAAAATTAAGCTAATATTTCTCATAGGGTATGCATCTTTTTTGGCTACCTCATTTAATTTTCTAAAGTCAATACAAAGCCTATAATTTCTGTCAGGCTTCCTGATCATTACTACTGTGTTACACCATTCGCTTTTACTAGGACTTATTATTTCCTCGGCTTCAAGCTTTTGGGCAGATTCTGCTAATGATTCTTCAACCTTAGGAGAAAGGCGCCGATAAGCTTGCCTAATGGGAGCGTGTCCTTGAATGTCTATATGGGGTTCCGCCATGTGGGTAGCAGGAAGCTTGGTTGGCACACAAGGAATTTTTCTCTTGAGAAAATCTTCTAAGCATTTAGCCTCAGAAGGCTTTAATTCCTTTATGCCTGCACAGGCTTGCACGGCTTCTCTCGACAAGGAATTATTAGCAATCTCTACTCGATTATCGCGGACGTGGTTTATCCGCCAATTTCTCAAGCAAACTCAAAAATTTCCCGAAGGCTGGCTTATCTATGTAGGTGCAGCACGAGCCTGGATCAAAGAGTCCGTGTAGTAACCGACCATCGACACTAACATTATTAAACAGGCGCCGCTCATCCAGTACCGTATTGACTTGATCCAACGAAATTTGAGGGGCCTTAACAACGAAAGGGGGAAGTAATCGGACCCTAAAGGTTTGGAGCAGGCACGAAAAAGGTGTCATAGCTCATTGCAATTCCAACAGCTGCCGCGCTCCCCTCTTAAAGTGCCACCAGCGGTAGTGTACACTAAGGGGGCTGGCGCTTGAGGATTCGCACTTCTCACATTTGGGACCACCGAAGCAGTCGACAGATTCGACGCTTCAGCAGCGTGGGCACCCACTGGGGGATAACAAAAATTAGCGGCCATCATTTGTGCCTGAGGAAAGACGGGGTAAAACCCATAATTAAAATAAGGCGGATAAGCGCCAAAAGTAGGAGGTGTACCAAAAAAATGTGGTACTTTGGATGTATGTACATCTGGAGGGCTTAGTACAGCACGCGCATTTTTCGAGGTGCTGTTTGAAGTAGGGTTATTCGGTGGGTGAATTGCTCGGTCTTCGTTTTTACTTTCATTGGGGTTTTCTCGGCCTCTACCGCCTCGCCTTTTATTATTGTTTTTATTATTACCGCTCGCTCTGTTGTTCGGTTTATTCGAGCTGGTAGGTGCATTTTCGGCGGCAGCCACCCTTCCCGATTATCCGGCCTTGTTACGGTAGGCAAATTCGAGCAAAACGCTATCTTGGGTAGGTGGCGGGGGTAGATATGCTTTACTTATCAGTTTGGAAGCTTCGAACCCTTCGCCAGCATCTTCTAATTCTTCAAAAGTACGATACTCCGTTTTAGGAAGGGCCTCTAAATACTTAGGGTGCAAATTATTTATTGCCATTTGCAATTGCTCCCTTCCCGACATCGGAGGATTGTAATGTTGAAAAATCAGAGGAATGTTCAGCAGATAGTCTGCTATAGGTTCATTTGGACCTTGCGTCCTTTGACGCCCTTCGTTCCCAACTCGCATCTGAAAATGTATCCCCCCATATCGACGCCTGAATGCGATGGTAAACTGCCGCCATGTCTCCGACTTTTCCCGGTGGAACCTATACCAATGTTGAGCGGGTGGTTTCAATAAAAACGGGAGCGCTCTAAAAAGATCCTCGCCCGTTAAGGAACTGCCCTTTCTGGATTCCTCGATTTGGGTCAGGAATTCCTCGGCACTGCTATCACGCTTTCCGTCGTAGCCGATGTCGATAGGGGATATTATCCGTGCGAAATAGGTCATCCACTGGTACGAATGAATCCAAAAATAGATTAGTATTTGGTAAAGTGGCCGTGACATAACTCGAATGAGTTTCCTCTTCTCGACGTCTCGAGAAACTTTGAAAACTCATCGAAGGAAAGTAATTCCCAAAGCCACCTGTTGAAGCGTGATCAGCAGTGAAAGAAGTCATCCTGATTCCCGTCGACTGTATTACATCCGGAAAGGCTGAAGGAATCATAGTAGAGCGACTCGCGGGCGTATACGAGGGTGCGGTGTGTGGGTGTGTGCGGAGAGAACGTAACTGGACGTGCGACGTTGTCGTAGGGGGCATTAGATGTCGATGATGGGGGTGCAGTAGCAACATCGCGCGTAACGCGAAGCCTTTCTATTTCGGCTGTCAAGTCTCGCTCCCCACTCTCCTCCCACGTCTCATGCATGTGACGACAATGCTGATGGAACCTAACCAGGCGCCACCTCATTGTCATGTCATCCCCGTCGGCGTTGAGTTTGAGGTACTCAAGGGTCTCGCGAAGTTCGGTATCCGTCAACGAACTTGCCCAATTGATGATCGTATCTGTGGTTTCCGCCCACAGCCTATCTACATTTATGGTCGAATTCTCCATCTTGAAAATTTTTAAGCTGAAATTCCCTACTCTAGTCCTAAAATCACGAAAATCCCAAAGAAACCTTACCGGAGTCGCAAAAATCTCACCGAAATTCTTAAAATTATAAAATTCCAAAGACTTCCGTATCTCTAGACCCAATTCCGACTATGCTCACGAAATTCCAACAAGCTCTTCCAAAATAATTCCGTTAAATTCCGTTAAATTCGAAGAAACGCTAGTAAAATTAGAAATTTACGACAATTCTGAAAATTCCTTACTACTAGCCCGAATTATTTCCGAAAGAAGGTTCTCGAACGATCCTAGATCCTAAAAAAAAAAGAAATCCTGAACTCACTCCCAAAAATTCCGTGCGAATAGCTGGAATAGAACACAGTATATTTTACCATATCAACAATGTGAAATAAATAAATAACAACAATCAGTTCCTCAAGGTGACTATAATATAACACTTAGTAAAAATCTGGAAATATCCAGTTCTACTAGCATGTAAAAATCAAATGGCTAAAATCAAAATGGCTACAATCGTGGTTCGGTCCTTTAGATATTTGCTTCACAATTCCAAGAAAAGTTTTAAATTTTTAATTTAAATTCTAGTAAGGAAAATTAAATTATCATCAATGTAAAGTCGGCTATGTCCGAAGTCAAAGATTAGAATGGATACATTTGAACTAAAATAATTAACTTCAAGAGCATTTCAAACAACAACAATCAGTTTCTGCCAGGGGAACCCTAAATCTGACAAATAGCAGATCCATTATTATCATATTTTTTTCTCAAAGCTTTATTTCTTATAATTTGTCTCTATAATTCTTAATTTCTTTTTTGTATGATCATTTGAAATACCCGGTTGTATCACACCGAAATATGATCAGTTAAAAGAACACTCGACACAGTTATGCTCTTGAACTTGATGAACAATCTGGAGGTCGGGTTGGTGACGCCTGCTGGTCTTGGGACCCCACGGGTCAGTCTGGGAGGGGGTGTTGTAACGTGGTGGCTAGTCCACCCGTTATGGATCTTCCCCCAGCTGTTGAGTATTACAAAGCTCAACATTTGACCGCGATAATTCCCATGGGCGGCACGAGCTCAAATCTAGAGATAAGACCATATTATAACTTAAGTTATATGAATGAAAGCGAATTTATTATTTTGTCGCGGACAATTATCCAGGGATGGTCCCGAAGGAATAACTCCTAAGCGAAGGCGTAACAACCGTGCCGAAAGCTGAATGGCACCTGGGTTAGGCGTCTCAAACGGTGACTTGGATACCGGGCGACCTCTCAGAGTATCAGCCTTATCCTTGCACGCGGAGCTCTACAAGGATGAACTAACCCTTGCCCTAGCTGCTCGTGGGAACAACAATGAAACCAACAAAACACCAAAATGTTCTAGATGCGGTTCAAGACAATCGAACGCGCAGAGCACCCGACAATGGGTCGGCAAACAATGCCGATCAGCCTAGAGTTCGGGGTGCTGAAAATAATTCAGATGGAAACACAACGACGAACCGGCGGAACGCCCACATTTAGTGGACGGATCAACTCAAGGATGACTTGTTACACTGCTACGATGCCAGCATTATCCCTGTTCACCGAGGCTTTACGGCGCGTATGCACACTCTGTGGTGCCAGAAACACCCAGAGCTTCAGCACGTTTCGCATCAGTCTTTGCGAAATCAAGCCGACAACCTCCGGAAAAATGGATATGTACGCGGAGCGCTTCCCCATCCGCTTCTTTATGAAGCTGCAGACAAAGATGAGGAAGCGACATTGAGACCAACCGCAGAAAGCAGGTACCTTCTGAGAGATGATCGCAATTTCATGACAAGAAGGAACATTAACATGCAAGTTCCTCCTAAGCCCCAAGATCTGGCTGAAATGGATGCCATCCTTCGTGGAGATATCTCGCAAGAGTCCGACCTCTGGACCACAAATTGCTCAATTTATGGTGCTGCGAGAGCTTTGGCTGATTCAAATCGAAGGCTGAAACCGACGATGGATCAAAAGACCAAAAGACGCTTGCATAAACTGAACAAGAAGATTGGATGGGCAAGACAGAATGCGTCCCTTGTTCAATGTGTGATTGACTACATAACATCTGGTAAACCGCACACGGAAAGGGTTCTAAAATTCGCCCAAGAACTAAGGATCTTGAATCACACACTAAACAAGTCAAAGCTGCTGACAATCAAGCAGCATATTGTTGACAAAATACGGCTGTTATCTGACGCAAGGAGGAGAATAAAGAAGAGGGAGAGATGGATCAGGGAGAATCAACAGTTTCTCGCTGACCCATCGCGCCTCTTCAGCGATCTACCTGTTTCTGTAAAGAATCCACGCAAGCCCAAGGAGGTACAGACTTTTTGGAGAGAGGTGTACAAGATCCCGAAAACACTAGAGTTAAAAGAAGATACTGACAATATCATCCGATTCAAAGAGTTTTGCGACAACCTCATAAAATCTGAGGAGGAATGTCCATCAATCAATGCCGAAGAGGTGAAAAAAGCACTTAGAGGCACGAAGAACTTTTCCGCTACTGGACCAGATTGTATCAAGAACTTTTGGTGGAAGAAGTTTACTTTTACACAGCAAAATTTGGCCCGCATATTCACCTCATATTTAAAGTCGGAGACGCCCATTCCGCAGTGGCTGGTGTTAGGACGCACTATACTCCTGCCAAAAAAAGGCAACTTGTCCAACCCAGAGAATTACAGGCCAATAACTTGTTTGAACACGCTGTACAAGATCTTGACAGCTGTCCTCAAGAACAGGATTTTTCGACGAATTGAGCCTGTATGGCGAGAGATGTACGAACAACGTGGCTCGAAAAAAGGTGTAGCAGGCTGTCGAGAGAACCTGCTAATTGACAGGTGTGTCTGTAAAGACGCTGCAGCCCATCAGCGCGTCCTGTCAATGGCCTGGATTGACTACCGGAAAGCTTTCGATTCAACCTCTCATAGACTTATCATCTGTCTGTTGGAAAGCTTGAAGGTACATCCACACATAGTGAGATGCATAGAGAGATTGATGCCTCTTTGGAAAACTAGATTTACTATCTCATCTAGAAATTATCGTGTGACAACGAACAACGTCACCTTCCAGAGGGGCGTCTTTCAAGGGGATACCATGAGCCCTTTGCTTTTTTGCATCACACTTCTGCCTCTATATCTCGCACTACGAAATTCTCCTGGATACCTCTGTGGCGACACTAATCAGCGCGAGCATAAGGTCACTCATGTATTTTATATGGATGACCTGAAGATCTATGCCTCTGGTAAAGGGAAACTTCAAACTGCTATAAGTATTGTCAAGAACTACACAGGAGAGATTGGGATGGACTTTGGCTTGGACAAGTGTGCCAAAACTCATCTGAAGAAAGGAAAGATTACTGGCGTTCCCAAGGACCCTGAGCTTGTAGATATAAGTGTTATCAGACATCTTAATACTGGTGAGACCTATACATACCTGGGCGTGCCTCAAAGCCGCATTCAGGACGTAAAATCAGTGAAGGAGTCTCTCCGAAGCAGATACAAGCATCTTCTTCGACAGATTTTGTCTCCGAATCTATCGGGGCTGAACAAGGTATCTGCGACTAACATGCTTGCCGTCCCGGTTTTACTCTACACGTAAGATCATGCATATGCATAACAGCTTGCATATCAATTCGTCAGTTCCGCGAATATATATTTCACGTCAAGGCGGACTCCTGAATCTCCAGTGTCTTCATAACCGGATTCTTCTAAGTACAGCTTACATCGTTGCGAATGGCAGAGATCCTCTCCTAAAGATGGTCAGGACACCCTCTACCTGAGCTATTTATGTAGTTTAACTAACTTAAAGTCCATGAAAATTTTGGAGTAACGCCGAGGTGGTGTCTGGCGTCTGACAACACAGTAAGTGTAAAATCAAATTACTTTTTCTGTTCCAACGCTGTCGCTGCCTTTTCATAGAGGTGCTCCCGGCTCATTTCCCATGAGCCTTGGAAAACCGCTATAACCTTTACGCGGCCGAGACATTTTTCTTATCAAACTTTTTCATTCGACATTCATTACTCAAGTTAAACAATAAAAACTTACAAAATTTTCCGATCGAAAATCGATGTTTTATAAAACACAACTTGCGATTATTTGGCCTTTCGTTGATAAAAATGCTTAAAATTTGTATGGTTAATTCTAAATACATAATCGATGACTACAAGAAACGCACTTTGTTAAAAAAAAAGTTATGTGTTTATTATTTTTTAATAATTTTTTTAAAAATTTGAAGAAAAAAAAATTGGTTGAAAATTGTGGAAATGGCAGTGAGATGAAGTCAACACACACTGCCACTGGAGCGTTTTCTCGTTGTTTTGCCGCTGCTGCTTTGTTACTTAGTAACAAAGGCTGATAACCGGTGCAATCCAGCGGCAGAGTGTGTTGACTTCAACTCTCTCCCATTTCCACAATCTTCGAATTTTTTTCAAATTTACAGGAAAACTTTCTCAAAGTCTAGTGAACGACTTTTTGTGATAAGCTATTTGAACTAAAATTTTTTCGATGATCCTTCGGCTGATCGAAGTTGGCGTTACGTGGTTTTCATTCGGAATAAATTTCTTATTGAACAACAATAAATGTATCACTTTTTTGAACAAAGTGCTTTGCTTGTAGTCATCACTTATGTATTTAGAATAAACCATGCAAATTTTTAGCATTTTTATCAACAACCGGCTTCTTCAGGATTTTTGGCCTTACAGCTATTCTCGTAGACACATATCCGCGTAGATTTAGAAGCCACTTGAAAATAGTCTTTGAAATAATATTGCAGCTGTATAGAACTTTGTACAAGGTGAATTTTTGAAGTCGTTGATTTCGAATTTGATGTCAAAAGTTGCAAATTTAAATGGTAGATCCAATATAACGACAAAATTTGTTAAATTTGCACACATTTATCTGAAACTTGGTATGAGCGCGGTTTTGGGGTCGCCGATTAAAAATTTTTGGTGTTAATGGAAAAATTCTTCAATAAAAATCCCTATATTATATCTTACAGATGAAGGTGCTGGCTCGCTGCCAAATCTACTTCCAATAACGATCACTCCAAATCCTTTTGTGGTCGGGGACCATATTCGCAATATAAGGCCATGGAATGGCCAAGACGGTGCTGCAAGTTTCAACCATCCATGTTAGTATATTATAATTTTTTTAACTAACCAATATGTAATTTTTCTCGCTGAACGGCGTCGACCCCAGGGGATCTTTGAAACAGGTTTAGAATTTTAACTTACAAAAGTACATATTCTTATAAGAAATATCAGAATTATCAGAATTAAATACTCTTCAATTTCGAAAAATTATCTCAAACTTGAATTTGAAAAAGCACTCGAAAAAAATATGAGCATATAGAGCTCAATGAAGAGCACAATTATTGTGTAAAAAAATTTTTTGTCCGATTTGAACTTTGTGAAAAATAAAATTAATATAAACTGCAAATTTTGACGAGCGAAATTTAATGCGTTTTTTAAAATAAACTCGCCGTAACTTTTTTTAATTTCAACGAAATTACTTTAAATTTGAAAGCCAAGCGTAATATACTCTGTCGATGCCTACGGAATTCGATGTTTGTCAATAGCTATTTAATACCATGCTTTTTCATGTTTGGCGGAAAAAAGTATCCAGCGAATTTTCGAGTTCAAACAACTTTCCGCGGAGAAGTTCTTTATAAGGCTCGAAGGAAGTTATTTTCTAAAGTTTCAGATTTCTTAAGCAAAAAATGAGCGAGTCAGCGTAGGTTGAAGTGAGCGCGCAAAAAACTCGATCGTCTTCCGTTCCGTCTCGAGCGTGAGCGTTTGCGAGTGCAAAAAGAACAGACACATGTCGAGGTCGGGTCGGCAAACAAAGCTGCAAACTAGCGCATTCTCTTTTTAGTTTTGACTAATGTTTTTCAATTTTGTTCGATGTCCTTTGTTTGTATTTTCTGAGCCAAAATAAATTGAAAAACGACAGTACTTGAGGGTCTGGATCGAAAAACTCGTCCAGCGTTCGAGATCGGGTGAAAATATCGTCCAAACGTGTCGTTGGACGGAAATCTTGAAAGTCACAAAATTAATATTTTTCAAAAACATAGCCTTGTAGAAAATGACGAGACGGAACTTTTTTCTATTTGCTGATTTTTCAACGGATCATTATTTTTAATAATAAGGATGAAAAACGGAAAAATAACTTCCGAAATTCAATTACTTTTTAAGAAATAAATTATCGTGAGTTAGGCAAATATTAATGGAATTGTTTCAAACTTTGATTCACGTACGAAGCATATCCTAGTGATGCCTAAAAACTAAAGTAAAAACTGAAAAAAACCCTGAAAATCGCCTATTTTTAAATAATATTTAATTGTAAATGGAGACAGATCGGTAACCCATTTTTTCAGTTTCGCCGACAAAAAGTATCGAGGGAGCTTTGAAGTTCAATTTCCGTCACTTTTAAATGAATCGATTTGCAAATTTCCAAAAAGCTCGGTAATTTTTGTCGGCGAAATTGAAAAAACAGGATTACCGATCTAACTCAATTTGCAATTGAATATTATTAAACAATTGGCGATTTTCAGTTTTTTCTTCAGTTTGTAGGCATCGCTAAGGTAAATTTCGTGTGTAAGTTCCGTTTCGTTATCCCCTACAAGTTTATATTTAAAAAAGATCTATTTTGTGATTTTTAAAATTCCGGTCCCTTGACACGATTGCACACAAAAATCCAGGGTATCAAAATTTTGCAAACGGTTGACAGCTGCACTGTGTAACAAAGGAAAACTACCCATTGTGCAACGTTTTGATCCGTTTTTCTAGCTTAATTTGATACTTGGGCATTTCGTGTGTGGACAATAATTTCACCAAATCTCGAGCGCTGGGCTCTTTTGTTCCAGACTCTCAATTCAAAAAGTATCGAAGTTTATTGTGTACAAAAATATTAAAATGCGTATTGTAAGAAAGAAAGCCGATTGTCGTAGAAAACGTACAGTGAATGAAAAATCTTGGCAACGCAACACTGCGAAGCACTCTCGAAATGAGTTATGTTAAATGCGTTTCTACAGTTTTTTTCAACAGGTCATATCACGCGAACAATTTGCATCGAACATCGGGGTTGTAACCAGAAAAATTTTCGGGGAAATTTTAACTAAAGAAAAATTGGGGGAGGGAGTCCGTCCGACTTCACTTAAAATAACCATAAATGGTTGTAATACTGTATTTTGTTTACTATTTGTTCACTGTTTTATCAAGTATTCAATTTAGTATTCAACTTTAAAAAATTCATTAAATCAGAATACCTACTTTTTATATGTATTTGGATGTATACACAGAAAAAATAAAATGTAATCCTTAGAGCGTTTTCAGAGTAATCTTTATCTGCAACCAAAATTAAATTCACGTGTTAAGATTTACCCACCACATGGGAAATGGTTACCATGTTAATTCTATTAAATCTTGTTTTCTTACAGTTGAAAAACTATTTGGGAACATCTAAATCCAAATTAATTCTACATAAAACGAGTTTGCTTATCTCAAAAAAAAAGAATACAACATACCAAATTTGTCTTGCACACTACCTCCAAAAAACTATAAAAATTTCACCTTTTCCCATCAAATACTCTCAGATCTGACATTTGGTCAACATTGGACCGCATATCATTTAACCAATCCCAAAGGATTAAAGCTCTTTCCACGCAAAAACAAAAAATAAAATTTGATAAATTACTTCCGGTAAGGCACGCACCATTAAATAATACAGTAAGAAACATCTCTACCAATCCTCTCAGCAATAAAATGATTTCAGCCTTGTCTAAAGGACATACTTTTACAGTAGCTCCCTCCAAAATCCAGAAAGAAGAAATCATCAGTAATTTGGAATCCACAATATATACCCTTCCACCCGAAAAAGCAAATGACATACGGCGTAGGACGGCCAACATCTTAGGCCAGGCCCAACTTCCCTCCTCTAACAAAACAAGAAAAAACAGCAATTAAACAACTCAACCAGAATAAAGACATCATAATATTACCCGCAGACAAAGGCAACACAACAGTAATAATGAGTAAAAAAGACTATAACAACAAAATCATGGACCTTCTAACTGACGATACATATAAAAAACTTAAAAAAGAACCCACAGAAACAATAGTCAGCAAAACAAAAACCCTTCCAAAAGACTCAAAACTATACAGCGAAACAATATCTAAATTAATACCTACTAATTCCATCTCTCCAAAACTTTACGGACTCCCTATAATCCATAAAAACAGCATCCCACTCAGACCGACCGTCAGCGCAATAAACTCGCCAACTTACAACCTAGCACGCTTTCTCGCCAAAGAACTGAATCCTTTCACAGGAAACTCTATCACACACGGCCGAAACTCTTTTGACTTCATCAGAAGGATACAACAGATTCACATTCAACCCCAAGGCATCCTAGTAAGTTTCGACGTAGTATCTCCCTTTACGAAAGTACCAATCTCTGATACAATCGATATTATTGAATCCGTTGCAAACTTCCCCTTAAATCTCACACCTTTGGTAGAACACTGTCTCACTAATACCTACTTCTCTTCCAATAACCAATTCTGCGAACAAACCTCAGGAGCAGCAATGGGATCTCCAATCTCACCTGTAATAGCCAACATCTTTATGGAAAATCTAGAAACTAAAATCTACAACAAATCCAAGCTTAAACCGGAATTTTCGTGCCGTTACGTTGACGACACTTTTGTCATCTGGAGACATGGACTAGATGAACTAAACAAGTTCTTAGATTTCATCAATCAATTCCACCGTAATATCCAGTTCACCATGGAAATTAAACAAAACGGAAAATTGCCTTTCTTGGACGTACTAGTTTATAAAAGCTCTGATAACACATTAGGACATGCAGTTTACAGAAAACCCACCCATACAAACAGATACCTACATGCCTCCTCCCACCACGACCCATCTCAAAAGCAATCGGTCATCAATTCCCTTGTATACAGAGCTGTCTCCATAACAGATACACCTGCGAGAATAAGGCAACTTCTAAACAACCCTAAAGATAAAAAGGCACCTCTCAGTGATCCGGGAGTATATAAAATCCCTTGATCTTGTGGCAAAGTCTATATTGCAGAAACCGGGAGAGCGGTGCGCCAACGTGTAAAGGAACATGAGAGTAAAGCCAGGCTAAAACATTTCACGCAATAAGCACTAACTGCGCATCATATCGAAACAGAAGATAGCATTTTACTTAACAAAACAACCGTCATCGCAGAGAAGTACAATATTTTTACAAGAAAACATGGGGAAGCAATCGAAATCTTAAAACAACCTAATAATATCAATATGGAGAATGGATAAAATACCAATACGATTTGGCTTTCCGTCCTCCCGTGTTTTTTAAAAAGAGACTTGATTGACCAATCAAGTTCGACCAGTCCCCACCATGGGGCGCTCTGGCCAATCACAGGCATTATAGAGAATATATATAAGAACAACATAACCTGTAACTTCAGTTTCAGGTCAGCCCTGAAGAAGTGAACTGCAATGTTCACGAAACGTCAGCAAGATTCGTAGTTTTGCACACGATTGAAACCTGAAAAATCTTTCAATTTATTATAATGAATCACCGTGAAAGCATTGAATCTATTATTTCAAAGTGTCTGACAAAACTCGAGGGCATATCGCGAGTGGCACGATGAGAATGTGTACCTCAAAGCCTATCAGAGCTTTGAGCAAGTTAATCTTTAACTATAATTAATTACGTAGAAAACTCAGAATATGAATACGCATATAAATACTGGGATCTAAAGGAGATGTTTTTTATAAGGTTTCATTCAAGCGAAACGCGAAATCCAACTTACGCTCGCCGTAGGCGCAGCCAAACTTGCGAGCCGCGCAATTTTTTGTTGAAGTTTTAAGATTTACAATAAGAAATTCTTGAATTTTGATTATTTGCAAATTAAAGACTATGCAATATTATTTTCATTCATAATATTATCATTATATATCAAAAAATCTTCTTTGTTTTTTTAAACTAATGTTTAAATCAGCAGAGTAGATATTAATGTTATAAATTTCGAGAAATTGGAAGTCGAATGTTTTTGTTAACGAAAATTATATAGATAAGAATGTTATAACTGTTAATAAATTTCATGGAAATGTGTAATACTAAATTCTAACGAAATTGATTCATGGGTAATTGTCAAATTGTAGGCAAATCTTAGCACCTACAGTGGCCATCACATTATTATTAGGAATTAAATATTTCATAACGGAAATTGATCTTATCACGAATAAAAATTTAAAATCCAAAAGGGGCAGTTTTGAAAATAAGAAATAATAATAAAATTCGTACATTAAATACGGAAAGTGGGGTTAAGGTAAGGAGTTTGATAAAAGAGAGCCCTAGCTTTTAAAAGTTCAAAAACGAATACTGCAACGCATGCCATTTAGGAAAAACGAAATATTCAACTATTGTAGATCATTTTTTCGAATAAATTTTGTAATATTGATAGAAAAAATAACAGATTTTAACCATGAAAAGTCACCTACTTATGAAAGAAAACACCGTTGAGCAAGTAACGGAATGGTTTTTATAATTTTTTTCACTCCGAAACTGATTTTTAACGCTTGTATGGGAATGACGTTTTTGTTGTCAAAATGCAGTTTTCAGTTTTAAGATCGGATTCACAAAAAAGAGATTTGATATTTTAAGCTCAATTTTATAGAAATTTGTATTAAACGATACGGTTAATATTTCTGTATTTATTACTCAACTGTAACTACTAATATTTTACTAGAAAAAGTACGTACGGTAATGGCGTCTGAAGTGACAAAAATCGAGGGACAGACTTTAACGTTTTTGCAATGTTATTTATTTGACCTGAAAAATGTGCATAAATTCAATTTATGTTCATCTCAAATTTACGAATTTGATAGGTTAAGCGTTTTCTAGGGTACTGTCTAAAAAAGGGAGAAAGTCAGTTTATTCTTGTGCAAAGTGAGGTTGGGACGCCGTTGGGTAATTACATTTGGGGTGTTCTTATATTAAATTTAATTAAATGGGAACATAAATGAAAGAAAAGACCTGAACATTTCGTAGAGGATGATAATAAGTATTTATTAAATTCAAATAAAATCAGTACTAGTTTCTAAGTTAATGTTATATTACTGGGACTTCAAGTTTGCCTTGAATTTGGCAATTTGCTTTATGTTTATTTATTAAATGTACATAAATTTCAAAGATATTAAGTATCAGTAAAACTCGAAATTACTGACTAAAAATGAAAACATTTTGAACATACTTGGATTATAATCAAAGAGAATTTAACAAACGAATAATATATTACAAAATAGATTTTTCAAATGTTAAGTCTGAAATAAATTACTAACAAGGAGACACCACGGCTCATGCATCTTAAATTTGGCCCATACTTTTGGCGATGAAAGAGCAGCACTAGAGATGAAATTTAGCAGAGCCATTCTATGCCCTTCTTAGCCATTTCAGAAAAAAAACGGCTTTGTAATTTTAGCCACAGTCCTTATACTCGGAAATTATTTTGTCCGGCAGCCGACGAGATAGCTCAAGTTGTAGCGCCTCGGACTTAGTCCAGTCATCTGGTCGGAAAAATGGTTCAAATCCGGTAATTTTTAAAGAACTTCATTTTTTCTCTCTTAAATGCTTCATTAGGAGGTGCATAATAAGGGGTCAGGTTCTGTGAATACAATTTTGTCCCGGAACACAGACATTTTTTTGGTAAAAGATGCAAAATATTCCATGGCAGTGGATTGGTGATTTCCGGTGCATTTTATGGGTAAAAGTGTTCTTGCTAAAATTAAAGTAGGGAAAATTCTGCGTAAAACTAAAAAAAGGTGTTCTACCACCAATATTCTAGGAATTACGGCCTCTCAAAGAACCCCTATTTTTGTCAATTTTTTGCCAAAAGTCACATTTTTTGTTGTTGGTTTCTCTGTAGTTCGGATCCTGATGGCCAAAACTAAAAATGGTCAACAGATGAATGAAAGTAGATGTAAATACATGTGATTTCAACAAAAAAACATTGTCCTTACTACGATAGATCGCGAGGTAGCACCTGCCGAAGGTGACCCATTTCGACCTGAATTTACAGGAATATGTCCAGAGTTCAGTTTTTAGTAAATAGCTCTTTTTGGTTTTGTCCAAAAGAAAGTTCCTACAGAATTAAACAATTATTTATTTGTTAATTAGAAGTGGTTGCTTATTATTAATTTGATAATTAAATAATGAATTCATCACTATTACTTTATTTAAACGCTTAAATGTTAAGAAAATGGTCGTAGTTTTGTTCCTTGGTGCGATTTAGTCACCGAACTGATTAAGGGTACACTTTGCAAGGTCATTACTCGTGACCTATTAGGGATAGGAACATTTTTTTTTTTAACTTACGCAAAATTAAGACCTCTTTCATGTATCTCCTAAGAACTTTCTCGCGTGACATCCATGAAACGAGTTCTTTTTTTTAATTCAATGTATTTTACTTCTTTTTTCAATAGGGGCATTATTTCTCAACCGCCACATCTTTAAATGTCATGTTCTTCGATTTTCTTTAAATTTTGGGAATATGTTCACCTACTTAACAGTATTTAATCGACAAATTTATAGACCACTTTTACCATCCCTCTCAAAAGCCTGTAATTTGTGGCGATCCCCAACGTTTAATTCAAAGAGAGGTGGAAAAGGGGGGGGAGACACATCCTCAATACTCTGAGCCAACATAAGATATGAATAATAGGAGGGACTCCCAAGAGATCGGGTCCCTTCTGATCTGAAAGTAAAATATAATTAATAAGAGGGACTCCCAAGAGATCGGGTCCCTTTTGATCTGAAAAAAAATTAATAGAATTGAAGAGAAGGACTCCCACGTGATCGGGTCCTTACTGCGATTTTGTGAAGAAGAGTGGAACCTCTAAGGTGTCGGGCCCCACCTACTCTCTCTTCTGCGTTTTGATTTAGGTAGTTCGACTTTGACGTTTGATCTCTCTGCTTTCACGACAACGGAACGCAGCCTACTTCCGAGCAGTGGCGAGAGTCGATTTGTACCGAGGCCTACTTCGCACTGGAATGGTTGATTATCGGAAGGCAACAAATGCACCGGGGGCATATGTCGGACGTTTTCGGTGATGCGCGGTCCCTCCCTTTCCGGGGTGACTCTGAGCGGGGAGGCACAGATGCTGAGAATCTCCTCCTCGGCTTCGGTTGTGTCGGAAGTTTTTGTTGTTTGTAGTTCTCTAAGAGGAGAGGAATTGTAGCCTGGAAACTTGGGATCATAGGCTTCAACGCCTCCGGAAGGTTTCGGTTCGTCGTTGTGCGGTAAATCGAGCGAGGATCCAATCGTCTCACTCGCCTTTATGCGAGATGTTTCGCGGCAGAGATATTCCACTAGATCGTCGAGGGAATCGATGGCTAGTGCGTTCGGACTGAGAGGATACGGTGGGATTCACTCGAGTCACGGGAGTCTGTGCGTGAGTGAGTCAAGGCAAGAGAAACGTCTGCATCGCCACGCACACTCTGTGGGTTCGGGAACGTCACACGTAGATCGTTTCGATGTTTGTGGTCCATACGAAAAGGAGCGGGAATATTAACGTGAATCCACGGGGGTGTGAGAGATTTTAGGAATTAACGTGTTTCGTCTTTTCGCGGTAATTCGCTTTCGAAGACTAGGCCGTTTGCGGGGTACACTATGGAGTCTCGTCTCGGACATGAGTCACTTTTCCCACCTATCAACCACTGCGAATCGCACACTTGAAAACTCCGTCACACAAGGGACACTCGACGGTGGTATAACAGAGAAAAACCGGGGGGCAGCAGGAAGGAGGGTTAATGTTCAAAGGGGGAACGTAATTTTGGCAACCTGGCACGTTGCAGGGGACCGGGAAAATCGGAGATGCGATCACGCGTGTAGATTCAGCCAAGAATTGTGAGTCACTAATTTGAAGCGTAGTTGCCGGAAGAGAGTTCGTAACACCTGTCGTCGTATTATCGTTCGGAATCGCGCGCCAATCCGTGGTGATTATTCTCGACGTGGAAGGGCAGAACTATGACTGTCTTAATCGATGAATCGAGCGTACGAATCCGCAATAAGTGAGAGAGGGACTACTTTCGCGTTCTCGTGGAACGCGAGCTTCTACTTACGCGGAGCCGTGATTGGTTTAGATCATGGGGAGAGCGGATTTGCCTCTAAGCCTCGTCGATACCCTTCCGGAATTTCTAATGCAGCTATTTTATTATTAAGCGTGTAAGAAAATATATGAACGTAGGATTATAAACCTAAACCTTACAATTGCGATTTCTTATATTAAGTTTAAAGCTAAATTATTGCTTATTCTAAAGTAATAAAAAACGCTGCGGAAAAGAAGATTTTTTTTATGTCATGGACTAAATTGTGAGCACGCGTGCGGGCGACAAACTTCCTTTCTATTTTAGCGATTTAAATTTTCATGAGGGGTTTCGAAAGGTTCTTCTTCACTCTATTATTCTATTTCATTAACGAAAAAATTTTCAAAAATTTAAAGCATTTTTTAATCAATTTAATTGTTTATTTAACTTTTTTCGCAATTTAGAGTATTTTTATTTTTGGCAAATAGTCTTAAAAGAAATCTTGACTTTTTGGCTTCAAAAAAGGTCTTCAGTAAAAAAATGTTTCAGTCAATAGTTTCCAATCGCCCCGATGCGATTTTAAGGCAGTCCTCATTCACCTGCTCAGACGCAATCCATTAGTAGTCCACAGACTAGTTTGTATGTCTACCATTCTTTAAACGCATTTAAGTTCGTTCAGAATGACATGAAATCCGCGAATAAACAATTGAAGAATGTTCGCCGGCTGGTCAGAGGAAGTTTAAATTATTTGTTATAAACAAATACAAAGTGCAAACTACTCTTTTCAGAAGTGATGTTGATTTTTCTCAGTATGAATGATTCTTTACTATTATAGTTAGTCAGTTTGGAATAATTTTTGATTTTTCATACACAGCCGTCCAAAAATTTAATTTAATGAACCAATTTTTATTTGAATATGTGCATAGAAACTCTTATAACTTTCAGGCTCGTCCTTGATTTTGTAAATTTAAGTAAATTTCGATTACTAACTTGTTTTCCAATTTTTAACTTTTTCTGAAGCCAAACCTCTGAAGAAATAATTTTTATTCTTTCTTCGTTGTTCTGGCCACTAGTTATTGCTGATTTACATCAAAGTGAAAATTTCACTATGTCTTAATGATCTATTTTTCATGAATCTGGTACCGTAGCTCAACGTTAAGCAATTGAGCGATTGTATGCAATAAAGTCCTACTTGTATTTTGAGAAGTCACCTGTTTTTCATTTGTTCTTCATGAAGTTAGATGCAGAACAAATTAAAAACATCTGGCATCTAAAATTACAGGTAGGCTGTTGAGAGGCAAGGGGATTATTAACACAGGCGTTAATTAACATTTTTCTGCAGTTGATTTATTTGAAAAAGCAATGACGAACTATAATAGTAAGGAATAATTCATAGTGAGAAAAATCAACATCACTTCTGAAAACAGCAGTTTGCACTTTGTATTTTTTGTAACAAATAAAAAATCATTTGAACTCCCTCTGACCCGCCGGCAGCGGGTGAAAGAATTGAGGATCCGGATGCAAAAAGGAGATATAGAATTATTATGCTGTAGTGGTGAGTCCCCTGAGCACTTGAGAATAAAGTTGCGAATTCTAATTTTAAAAATATATTTTCACATCGTAAATTAAATTAAATCAAAAGTTGTGTTATTAAATGCCTTTACAAAAATGCTGTAAAGATCTAATCAATAATAACCTACCTAAGTTGTTTATCATTTTTTGCTACATTTATTTGTTAATTTCTTGTCAGATTTAAGAGGGGGAAAGGGGAATGTATTTTTTTTAGAAGTGAAATTTTGTATGTTTTAACAAGGCCTTAGAAAATAATAAAAATTAATTTCTTTACTCCACAGTGTCTTTTACTGCATTTGTATGTTTTTGAAAATTAACCTTCTGATATTTATTGAATGTTCAAATTTAATAAGTAATGTAAAATGTTTAAATAAATATAGGATTTTTTAGATTCTAGGCTCAAGAGTTTTCTTGCAAAAAAATACTAGGCCAGTTGAAAATTTTGAGATATCCTTATCCCCAAAACGTCAAGTATTCCAAAATTAAACTACACTCATATTTTGAATTGCCGCCTGAATGCTTCGCGCCAGAGCCGACGCACATTGACTGAGGCCATGATAGAAGTTTCCTGCCAGCCGGCCACATGGTCGCACATGATAGATAAAAATCTTCAGGATTTCGTTTCCAACAAAGACAAAATATTGTATTATTGTTAAAATTTAAGTCTATTTGACTGTATGGAAGGAATACGAAGACAATGAAAACTGTTATAAACATATTGGTTTATTTTTATGATCCTTTAACATCGTGAAAGTTTGATAAGAGTGCAAATTCGGAACGATACACAAATATTCACAATCGTTCGAAATTAAATGCACACATATTCGTACAACATCAACACAGAAAAAACGGAGGGTTCGGTGATGTTGCGGCTCAAGTAAAAGTTGGTATCATTTATAACTGACTCTTTTTTAGGGTTCCTTTTTAGTTCGTTGATATCCGATAGATGGCTATTCATATTTTCAACTCCGCATGTGCCGAAAAGCGCGGGCCTATTTGAAATCAATAAGAACTATGAATAATTATACAGATAAATATTAACAAAAAATTTGTATTCTTTTTGAAAATAAATTTAATAGATTGACAGAAATACCTAACATTCTAAAACAAAGTGATATTAACGTAATATTGCAAGTGTATATTGTATAATTTTAAATAGTACTGTCATATTTCATGTGCACTATCTTTCTTTCAAGAATGATCAATGTCTACAATTTTAGTTTCTTTATTACATTTTTCCCAGTGCAATATCATTGAATCTGAATTACAAAGTAAAATGTTCATCATTAACTTGTAAGATCTTCGTAGTGAGTCAAGGCAGAAGTGAGAAAAGGGCTCTATTGGAACCGCTTCAATCCATACTTTGGGTTCATTTAGAAACCATGTATCATTTTGGGTTCCTTTTAGGCAAAAGAGGTTCCTTTTTGTTGCAGCTCCTTTGGAACCAAAAATTGTTTCTAACAGAAAGCCCAGTTTTTTCTGTGAACGGTTAATACAGCAGATTCTTCAATATATATAAATATATATACAATACATACTATATATATAACATATATATATAATATATTATATATATATATATATATATTATATATATTTTATTAAATATTATATATATATATATAATATATATTACGAGGTCGTATACGATATCGGATATGGTCCCAAAATCCAACATTGTTCACGATATCGCTTACGATAACGTTTCCGATGTCGTTTCCAATGTCATTTACGATGTCGTTTCCAGCGTCGAAATTTTCAATAGGGTGGTGGAGTCCTATCATGTTAACCTTCAACTGTTAATGTTGTGTAGGAAATATAGTGCAAAAGCATATTACTAGAAATCTGTTCGAAGAACTTTATGTGCTTTAAATTAGAAAATTTGACAAATGTGGCTGTTTTAAATAATATTCGAATTTTGAAGATTCGGACATAACGTTGAAATGTTATGTATATGATTTGCAGGGCATTCATCTTACTGATGCTTATTATTTTGAATTGTTTGGTGACCTACTTATACTAGATCAGATTTACATATTAGTAGAAAATTTCTGATGACATTTCATTCAAATCTAGTTTAAGTGAAAAAATACCCCTATAGGAACCTCGCAGGATCACTTCTTTTTGGTTGGGTCATGGAAGGGCAACCCCTACTAGAACACTGGTAGAAAGTCTAGTAGGGCCCACATGTCAGAGCCCCACTAGATCCCTTTCAAAATTTCTGAGTCTGTGGAGTACTAAAGGATTTTATCTGAGCCCGAGCATTAGGATTGCCTTCACATCGCGACCTATATCTCGTAAACTATTCACTGGACCATTTTTTTACCAGAGATCTTTTTTGAAACTAAAAAGTCAAGTTTTTTAAGACTATTAAGAAAAACCCTAAATGGTGAAAAAAGTTAAATAAACAATTAAATTGTTTGAAAAATGTTGAAATTTTTTTTCATTTTTTTTCCTTAATAAAATAGAATAATTGAGTGCAAAATATTCTTCCGATAAATCTCATAACAAATTTAAATCGCTCACATAGAAAGGGAGATACAGGCTTTTGAAAATACCCGTGCAGGCGTTGGGGTTGAAAATCCCCCCCCCCATTTACTTGGAGAGGGGTGGTAATCATGGTCGATGAAGTACTTTTGGGTCGGTGAACATATTCCCAGAATTTAAAGAAAATCAAAGAACATGACTTTCAAAGTTGGGGCAGTTGTGAAATAATGCCCAATAGTAAATTGTATATTTAAATAGGTTTTGATTTTCCTTCATACAAACATAACCAATTATTCCATACAAACAATGACACTCAACACATTGTTTACACATTGAATTCAATTACATTGTAATTATTACTACCACTTGAGCTATCACGTCGGTTGCCAAGCAAAATAATTTCCGAGTATAAGGACTGTGGGTAAAGTTACAATGACGTTTTTTTTTTTTTAAACGGCTAAGAAGGGCATAGAATGGCTTTGCTAAATTTCATTTCTAGTGATGCTCTTTTATCAACAAAAGTATGGGCAAAATCTAAATTATGACAGCCGTGATGTCTCCCTGTAAGTTTGACATAATATTAAATATTGAATAATTAATTTAACAAATGGTAAAACTTAAATCAAAGTATAACGAGATCCTTTTATCAGAGGCAATTAGATGAGGAAGGCCGTTGCCGGTCATTAGTACAATTTTATTAATTTCGTTTGAAAATTTCTAACTAATTTTTTCGACTTTAAACAACTAAAAATTTTTAAACCCATTATTTTTTACCTATAACATTTTTCAATAATATAACTTACTGTTACTTGAATATCGTTAGTAATTATAAAAAATACAGACATTCAATAATAATTTTGCATTTGGTACCTTATAATAAATTCAGTTACGACGTTTCTCGAAATTCATACCTTTTTTCTCGGGGTTGCTCGGACCTCACCGAAATCACGTCGCGACGCGGCGGATTGGCATAGCCCGATATTTTAGTAAATTCCGTAACCATCCATTACGAGTGCGGCGTTTTCTCGAATTTTTGCCTGCCGTATTCAGCCGTTTATGATTTACGCCTGCAGTTCAAGGTCAGTCACGGATCTCTAGCTTCAATCACAAATCGCCAATGTTTTCAGTTAATGGTGTCATCCAAAAATGATGCAATAATTATTTTTAAAGACAAGTTAATGAATCATTAAAATAGCTTTTTTTCACGATTCCGACGATATAAAAATTCATTTTTTTTATTTTTCGCAGTTAACGATGTTTTTTCAAATCACGGCAGAATACTTTCGGGAATTTGTGAACATATATGAAAATTGATGAAATTTTTGGAAATTTATGAAACTTTGTGAAATTGGTGAAAATATATTAAATTTATGGAAAGCTTTTAAATTCTATGACTTCTTCAGGTTTGTTGGCCCTCCTACTCAACTTTCAGGAGGGCGATTGTAAAAAGTACAGTGCATGTCCGAAATTTCTCGTGGGCGTTTTTCCCGCGTAGATTTAAAAGCCACTCAAGAGTACTTTTAAAAATAATACTACATCCATTCAGGCGTATATTTAACCCAAATTAGTCACACGGGGTGATATTCACCCCAAACAATGTTTGAGCTCCTCGTAGAGCAGCTCGTTACCTTCACTTCACCGATTTTGTTTAAATATATAAACAATTAATTTTGGTTACAAAAACTAAAAGATCATCTTTTGCAATCCTTAAATAATACCTGGAAATTTTCTTTGATTTTTACGACTCATTAGGACACAGTGGGACTATTATGCTGGATCCAATATAATGGCAAAAATTATTAAATTTGCAATCTTTTGTCTGAAACTTGCACGCAGAAGAAGGATCCGTGTTATTTACAACGCCATCAGTAAAAATTCCGACAACATAACTTTCCAGTAGATCTTACAAGAAGTTCAGTTAAATGTACTGATTTCCTTTGCATTTTACCTAGCCTCCAGTAAAACATTGTGAACTCGGCGTTTTCCATATACTTGTACATTTTACTGGGAGTTGGATAAAATCTGCAGAATATCAGTACATTTAACTGTACTTCTTTTAAAATCTTCTAAAATCTCATTTTGTCCATATTTGTACCTTTTTCTGCGTGCGATGTGTGGGGGGTTTTGGGGTCGCCGATTTCAAATGTTTGGAGTCGCCGATTTCAAATTTTTGGAGTTCGTTGAAAAAATTCTTTAATGAAAATCCATATATTATATTTTACAGTTGCTGGTGTTGATATGCGTGATCCATATAATAGGCGTGCTCCAAATCTACTACGGATCGGTGCTAATGTGATGGTCGCGACCCATATGACACCGTGGTCGGACCATCCACAATATCAAGATTCAGGTTCTAGCAGTAGTGCTTCACATTCTGGAATTGGACGTTAGTATATTATAATTTCTTAAACTCACAACAAATTGTTGTTACTTAAAAAAATCAAAATTTTATTGCTCAACCGCCAATAAATTATTCTCACTCAACGGCGTTGAACCCTGGAGACCTTCGAAACATGATTCGAATTTTAAATACATCATCTTATAGGAAAATTAATTGCTCATCTGTTTTCTCTATAGAAAAATATTGTAGCTTTCTCCGTTTTCAAAATAAATCTGAAAATCCCGTTTTTAAAAAACAAATTTCTTTAAATTTTAAACATTTATAATAATTCATAGAAGTTTTTGGAAACCCATGAAATGTATATATAAAATTTGTGGGAATTTGAGACATTTATGGCAGTTTACCGGTAACTTTTGATAGTTGGATTTTGAAGTTTTGTTGGCTCTCCAGCGATGCAACTTTTGCAGGGTTGTTTTCAAAAATACAGTGCATGTCCTACATTTCTCATAGGCGCTTAGTCTACGTAGATTTATAAGTCACTTAAGGCCATGTGACGAGTTGGTCACCTGACCTGATTCCTACCTTACCGACACGTTTTTTCAAAATCAACTTACGTTGACACGAAACGCGATATCGAGTTAAAAATTTGGGATAATAAATAAGAAGCGATGAGAAAGGCGGCTCTGGTTCTAAATTACAATAATCATGAAAAAAGCAAAAAAAAATTATTAACAAAAAAAAACTTTTTTCATAATTATAAAAATTTAGGACCAGAGCCGCCTTTCTTAGCGCTTCTTATTCATCATCCCATATTTTCAACTAGATATCGCGCTTCGTGTGAACGTAAGTGGGTTTTGAAAAAAAGTGTCGGTAAGGTAGGAATCCGTTCACGTGACCCACTCGTCACATGGCCTTAAGGGCATGTGATACAGTCAAATACCTATATTATCGACCTCACTTTTTCAGTTTATTAAATTTTTTTTTTTTAACCTAAAATCTTTTTTTGTAAATATAATATCGGACTGAAGCTTTGTAATATGTATCAGAAGACCATAAAGTACGTTTATGTACTTTATATGAGTAGAAACGCTAAAAATTATTTTCAAAGAAATTAAAACTGCGACCATTTTGTACATATTGTCTTTGTACCAGTTCGGTCGGTATTCTCGATGAGCACGAAACTGCGAAGTCTGGCGGCCACTAAACGAGGCGAATAAATATTTCAATACTTGCATAATTCAACATTAAAACAACATATTTCACTCAAATTTTATGCTGGGCACAACTTTTATAAAATATTATTGTAAGAACACCGCATCAATTATCTTTGACAGCGTGGACCCCATATTTCAGATGTAGACGAGCCAGCTGATAGAGCCTCGATTAGTGGCCGCCAGACTTCGCATTTTCGTGCCATCGCGAATACCGGAGTTGAGATTTAGTTGGAATTTTTCTTTTTGCATCTTTTATACTCAAATGACGTACATAAACGTAGTTTATGGTCTTCTGATACATATTACAAAGTTTCCGTCCGATATTCTATTTAAATATAGGTATTGGACTGTGTCACATACCCTTAAAAAAGATCTTTGAAGGAATACTGCATCCATTAAGGCATATCTTTCTAAAGCCAGAACACCCTAACTGCAGCACTGCTCTAGTGGTCACACCGCGGGCTAAAATCTAATAAAAGTGGCGAGCAATCGCTTTTTTATTGCATCTATATCAAACTTGGTACAAAGGGGTTTTTGGAGTCGCTGATTTGGAATTTGATATCAAAAGATACAAATTCAAATGATGGATCCAGTATCGCGGATATTTGTTCTGGAAAATGCTAAAACTGAGCACTACACAGATACTAGATTAGCCTAAGAAAATCATAAAAATGTAGCTTCCGTAGGATCAACCGTGTTTGCAGAAAGTTCAAAAGACATACGGAACGGATTTATGAAGTTACATGAAGTAATAGAGCGCAAGAGGAAGATTTTGTGAAATTCCTCCGTGAGTCTTTTTTGGTTCAATTTTTACGCACTATGAATTTTGATACAAAATTTTGGAAAAAAAATTGCTCTCAATAAATAGTTTTCTGTTTTGAGTTATTTCTATTTTAGGTTATTTCAATATTTACGTCTGAGAGTTTCAAATTCTAATTTCAAATTTCGCAGTAGCATATGGGGAAGCGCAAAATCGTACAAATTTGTATTGAACTACACCTCCTAAGAGACAAGACCTTGCCTTACTCTTTTTGATATCGAAGGGATGCCGGGGAATGGACAATCGGCAGAAAGTCCCTCATGGAAAAATTTCTTGATATGAATTATACATGACAAAAATGTAATTCAAAATAATATATAACTTTTTTTTACCCTTTTTCAATTGACTGTTTTATTTTGAAGATGCATGAAAAAAATCCTATATTTTCAACTATGTCCATAAGCAATACGAACTCAAAATAACACAATACTCTAAAAATACATAATTCAGGGTTTCGATTCTCAAAATATATTTACTTCAACGAAATTTGGTACCTCGGTTAATAATAAAATTACTGACTCTGGGATTACATTTGAGCTATCTTTAGTTTGAACCAATGGCAAATTTATGGGGTTTTTAACAAAAATTCTTGAAAAAAACACCTTATATTATATTTTACAGCTTCAGCTCTACAACGAACAAACTCACGATCACAACAGCGCAGCCGATTGTACGAGTTGTACAGGCAGATGCAAGCAACAATCGGCTTTGATCAAAATCATAATCATGAAAGTAAGTACATATCAATTGTTTGAAATTAGAAACAAATTTTGTGATTCAGAAAAAAAATCAAGATTCCATTTCATAACCGCCAATACATTGTTTTTGCTGAATGGCGTTGGCCCTTGGAAACCTTTGAAACAAGTTTTGTATTTTAACGTCAAAAATTCGTATTCTTACAGGAAATTGAATTTGGGATTTTACCTCTGCATAAAATGCCTTAGCTTCTTCCGTTTTTAAAGTAAACTCGAAAACACCGTTTTTACAACAACAAAGAAACGAATTTCTATAAATTTTAGAAATTTGAAAAAAATTTACGAAATTTGTTGAAATTTATTGGAATTTGTGGAAACCTATGATAATTTATGTCAGTAACGGTGATCGCCTCTCGCAAGATTATCTGTAATACTTTCATTTTTTTTATTTCATTGGTAAAATGGAGAAAAATTATACAAAATATGCAATTTCATAAAGACCCGTAATTTGCGAGAAATCCCATTAATCCAGCTCATACTATTTGTCAATTCAATTAGTCACAGCTCTCTATGTGTATGTGTTACAGGCAACGTATGTAATCAAGGCATTCTATATAATCCCTAGGCATTATATATAATGCTCGACCCAATATAGGTCAAGTATATAATCTTGATTTTAAATATAATAATGCAAATAAAGAAGGACATGATAAATTAGAGAGGACTTATAGGCGACTTTTTAAAAATTGTTTTAATCATTTTTTATTTAACAACAAATTTGATTTTTGAAATTTCCAGAAGTGATATTTCTTATAAGATTCTCAGATTTATAAAAAAGGTCTTGATTCAGTGCAAAATAGGGTGATTCAAATTTGTACCTGTGAAAATTCGACTTTCGATTTTTGGAGATCGACCCCCCCCCCCCCTCTCCACCAAATTTGTTCATTTTTGGGAAAGAGAAATCCAATTTTTTTTCAATCTATCAACATCGACCCGTGCCCCTGGGCTTTTGAAATTAACATGGGCTTTTGAACGGGAATAGCTCGGTTTTCGAAGAAAAGGAAAAATAAGTAATTTTATTGACATTTTGTAATTTAATTTGAAAATTTCTTGAGCAATTTTTCAGGAATAATTTCAACCTAATAACTTTTAATTTTGACGCACTCAAAAATGTTGTATTTTGCCCGAAAAAGACTCAAAAAATGCAAAATTTCAGTTTTATGTACGAATTGTTGATTTCCTTCAAGAATAGTATTTCTAATTTAACATATTTGGCAATGAAGAGAAGAAGCAAGTCATATTAATTTCTTAAATAATTGCTAACTTTCTTTCACAAACAATATCACTCTGAACATTCATTATCTGCGAAATTCATTGTTTGAGTAAATGAAAATTGTTTAAACAATTGAAAATATCCTATGTAAAAAATCTGCCCACTCTGCGAACACATTCTAATCGCGCGCGGTTTGCTTCGCTAGCAAGATTGAGCGCGCCTACAGCGCGCGACTGTTGGCTCTCATGCTTTGGGCTCAATAATATATTTATCTTGCGATACGAGCTCAGTAGTTTTATTTTGCCCACATTTGTGCACAGACCTATCGAATTCAAGAGGTCAAAGCATCGACAACTGTAATTTGGTGATTGTGAATTCTCTTTTGTTAAAGCTCCATCGGCTTTAACGACCACATTCTCATCACATGTCTCGTGCTTCGCACTCGATGTTGCCCAAAATGTGAACTTTTCTCTATTGGGTTCAACACTATTATATCAAATGTATATTATTTATTTCTGTACTTCGCGCTGATGCTGCTCATTCAGATATTGCAATATAAAGTACAAATTTTATTTTTCATGATTACTTCAATATTTTCTCCTTATTTGCACTAATTTTTATTCTCAGCTACGTTGAAAAATATATCATTTCAATAAATTTATATTATTACAATTCATAATATGCATTGGTATTAAAGTATACGTATTTTCATTGTCTTGTTTTTATAATTAAAAAAGTGCGCAACCTATAAAAAAAATGTTTTTATCAAACATTTTATTGCAACTGGTGTTGTTTTTCCATAAATTTAATTTGTCTTTTTTCAATGTTATTTTTTACGACTTAAACTAAAAATACGCATCCTAGCGTAAAGTGGTTCTATGCAAATCTGCAGATATAATTTAGACGAAAAATTTTGCTAAATAAAATGTTATTGTAGATTGTGTCGTTTTTCCACAAATTAAATTTTTTTTATTTTTAATCCTATTTCTTTTTTATTGAAAGAAAATCTACTCGTTCTTTCTAAAAATTATGAATAACGAATATGTAGTTCCTTTCTGGGTGAACAACTTTTGTCAATTAATTTTTGTTCGTACCTTGTGACGTTTCTGAACAAATAAATTTTTTTTTTCAATGTTATTTTATGACGATTAAAACAAAAACTACGCGTCCCAACGAAAAATTATTCATGATATATTTGTAGCTCTTTTTTGGATGAGCAACTTTTGTCTACTCATTTTTTTCATAGCTTGTGTCGCTTTTCCAAAAATGTAATTTATTTATTTTCAATGTTACTTTTCACGATTAAAACAAAAACTACGCATGCTATCAGAAAATAATTAGTAACAAATTTGTAGCTCTTTCTTGAGTAAATAACTTTTGTCTAATTGTTTTTTTCGTAGCTTGTGTGGATTGTCCAAAAAAATTTATTTTTATACTTAATGTTCTTTTTTACAAATAAAACAAAAACTACGCGTCCTATCAAAAAGGGAGCGACGGAAAACTGTGCACGGAGCAACTGTGCACCGGGCCATCTATGCATGTCTCAAATAATACGATCAGATTTTCAACTGAAAAGTTCACGTTCCAGATGGGACACTCCCAACTGTGCACGTCTCAATATGCATGGAGCAACTGTGCACGAGGTCAGGTGTGCACGTCGAGGGCCACTGGCACAACTGTGCACGTGCACAGATGGGACACTCCCATCTGTGCACGTCTCATTTAATGTAATCAGTAGGGAAGTGCAAAATACTCGAAAGATCGGGCAGAGTAGGCCTCAACTTCTTCGGGCCGGGCCCGGCTGGGCTCGAGAATACTCGAACTGTTGAGGACTCAAAAAATTCGAGTACCCGGTTGGATTCGAGAACCCCAGACAGGTCGTGTTTTGGAGTTGTGTCGGGTACTCACATTGTTTCGGGTCCTCGAACATTTTGAAAACACAAACTGCGTCGGGCTCTCGAAACTAAACGGGTATTCGAACATTTTTTGGTTCTCGAAGGTTTCAAATACTGGAATATCTTCAGTTTCTCGAAAGCTTCGAATACTAAAATTATTTCGGATCCTCGAAATTTGAGAGAATCCAAACTGCGTTTAAATTCCCTGAATTCCTTGCACTTTTTTTAAGTCCTTGGAATTCCCTGAATTGTCTGGATTCAGGGAATTCTAGAAGGTCAAGGAATTCACGCAATTCCAGGAATTCCCGGAACTCAAGGAAAGGAATTCCGTGAATTCCGTGAATTCCTTGAATTTTGTGAATTGCTTGAATTCCGTGAATTCCATCAATTTCTTGAATTCCGTGAATTCCATAAATTCCTTGAATTCCATCAAGTTCCTGAACACCATATATTTCTTCAATTCCTTGAATACCGTGTATCCTTTGAATTTCGTGTATTCCTTGAATTCTGTGTATTCTTTAAATTCTGTGTATTTCTTGAATTTCGTGTATTTCTTGAATTCCGCTATTTCCTTGAATTCCGCGAATTTGGTGAATTCTGTGAAATCCTTGATTTCCGTGATTTCCTTGATTTTCGTGAATTCCTCGAATTTCGTGAATTCCTTGAATTTCGCAAATTCCTTAAATTCCGTGTATCCCTGATATTTCGTGAACTATTGGAATTTCGTGAATATCTTGAATTCAATGAATTTCTTGAACACCAGAAATTGCTGTAATCCCGAAAATTCCGTGAGTTGCGTAATTTCGTTGAATTCTGTGAATCCCTTGAATTCTGTAAATTATTTGAATTCCTTAAATTCCGTAATTTTCTGGAATTCCAAAATTCGTGACATTCTTTGAGTTCCTTGAATACCATGAAATCCTTGAATCCCGTGAAATCAAATCACTCTTGGAATTTCAGGACCCGAACTCTCCGCGTACCTTGCGGGCCCGAACATCGGGCTCGGTGCTTTTCGCACACCCTGACGATCAGGTGGTCAACTTACAAGTCCACGAGCATAGATGAGATACTCCAAACTGTGCACGTGCAGAGTTGGGAGTGTCCCATCTGTGCACGTCTAAATTTAGAAGTGCACATATGGCCTGGTACAAAGTTTGCCTGTTGCCATCGACGTGCACAGATCGGCTCGTGCACAGTTGCTCCGTGCACAGTTGTTGCCTTCCCTCAAAAAGATGTAACGCTACTTTTTATTATCAGGTATAATATGCTATGGTCTCTCCAAATAGCGCACTACGGACCCTAATCAGAATAAATGACTTTTTAAACAAACAATTAGAACGATAAAAAGAACCTAGATTTTTGGGCGCCAGTCCTTGCTTGGGACAAAGGCGAACCAATTCAACTAAGGTGGGTGAGAAACGGTAAAGATACACGGAATCTATGTTCCAAACGTTAAAGGGAAAACTCACTGAACGCTAAACATTTCAGGCTAAGCGATAAACGAAAATCTCACAAACCTCAGTTAAAAGGGACACCTCAATATATATATATATAATCTCGAGGGTAACAGCAACAATAAAAAGATAACAAGAGGTAACGAATGATAAAAGATATCAAAACAGGCAAAAGATAAACTAGAATTTAAGAGGCAGCATTAGGGTCGACAAAAAACTACTAGCTCAGTCTAAACTTAATTTGGTAGAGGGGGGGGGGGTGCGTAATTAAAAAAGCTCATATTCAGATCATAATAGTTAACAACAATTTATTTAATAACTAAGAGAAATTTAATAAAAGAGGATATCCTGAAGGTCGAGAGAAAACAATAAAATCATATAAAAATACATTCCCAATTGAAATATAGATAACGACAAACAAAAAAAAAGGAAGGGAGAAACAAAAGACAACATGATACGATAAAATTACATTTTTAACGTAGTCAATAAAAAGAAAACTAAAAACGGCAAGCAAAGGGGTTCGCCATACGATATTACCGGATACACATAATAATATAAAACATTATAAATCGATACATAGTAACGCAACAGGCTAAAGGGTTCCCATTTGACAAAAAAAATGTAAAGGGGTTTTTCTTCTGACAGATAGGCAAAGGGGGCTCGCAAAAATACATATTAAAAGTTTCTCGAGAATATAAAGGGGAATGCTCATAAATAAATACCGAAGGGGTCTCAGAAAATAACGCAGAAAGGGGTTCTCAAAAATTCGTACAAAAGGGTCTCCAAAATAAAGTAGGAGTTCTCGAAAATATGAGGGCTATTGACAAGAATCGCAAACATTACAGTCAAAGGTGTCATGGCGAGGGTTTCAAAATTATGGGGTGATTCAAAGGATCGCGAAAGCTCAGAAAAGGGTCTTCACAAGGTCGAAAAAAGTATTATAAAATATATCAAAGAAATATCAGGGTCGAAATCCGTTAGTAATATAATTGGTCGATAAGGAAAAGGGTTGTTACATTATTAAACACTTAACATAGGGACATCAGTGTCGTAAATATTCAAAAGAAGTGAGGGAAAGCATTACATGGTCTCGAAATTAAGAGGGTAAAACAAAAGAGTCACAAATTTCTAACAAGGGCATCACAAATGGTCAATTCAAAAAGTGGGGTTAACTCATGGAACTGCAAAAGTGGTCAAAAGAGGTAACTCCAAAAGAATCGCAAAAGCTATATTGGGGATATCGCAATAAAAGGTTGTAAAATGGGTTTTATGAATTGGGGTTAGCTTGAGAGGTTGCGGAAGTGGCCAAAAGGGGTGATCACAAAAGAATCGCAAAGGATATAGGGGGATATCGCAATAAAAGGTTGTAAAAGGGGTAATTCCAAAAGAATCACAAAAGCTATGGGCGGGATATCGCAATAAAATTGCTATTATACCAGCAAAACGAAGTGGTCATCAGAATGTATCGCAAACGGTCCACTAGGAGGGTCTCACAAGGTCGAGAATTTTTCGGTGAGGGTGATTCAATATTAATTACAAAATTTAGAGACACTATTAAAGGGGCAAAAGGGATCGCAAACAAAGGTAAAATTTAATATTAAGATATCACGGCACATTTTAATTCGGCAATTCGGCACTAAAAATGGGAGCAAACGGATCGCAAACAAAGGTAAAATCAAATATTAAAATATCACAGTACGTATTAATTAATTCGGAATTTCGGCACTAAAAAGGGGAGGCAAACGGGTCGCAACAAAGCTAAAGTCAAATATTCAAATATCACAGTACATATTAATTAATTCGGCAATTCGGCACTCCGGAATATTAGCGGAATTACGGGCACATGTTCAGTAAATCATAATCAATAAGTTAATTTAAGATTATTTAGCCAAGGATTTAGAGAAGCAAACAAAAAAACTTGGCTAGACCATTAAAGACTTGGCGTCCTATCTGGGTTAAGCTGTAGAGCGAGGTCTCGTCTGCGTGTTGACACGGAGCGTTCACAAGTTTAAGAGAGCGACTCTCGTGCTTACCGTCGTATTAATGGAACGCAGGGATCACATGATTCGGAGGAAGGACTGACGCGCGCGAACTTACTTTCTATAATTCGCAACGGTCGCGAGAAAGACAGCCGATGAGGTCCCTTTTCGATTCGTCCATCTTATCGTCCTTCCTTCTCTTCTCCAGTCCTTTTCAGCCGCTGTTGTGGGAGAAGCGAGAATCTTTACATAATAAAAATTAGAATAGCCCTATACCCTTAAAATTAACATAACCATCGGAACGACAAAGCAAAATAATAGAACCGAACATAAAATAAGACATAAAATGGAACATAACAAATAGAGAAAAATATAACAAAATAGAGGAGTGTCCAATTTTCTTGCTCTCCATGTGAACATGAGAAATTTTTATTCATGATAGTTTATATAAAATAGAATTTGTGATTTGCAGAAAATCTGCAACGTCACAAAGTGATCGATAACAAATTTATAGATCTTTTTGGGGTCCATAATTCTTGTGTCAGCATCTTTCTTCCTATCTTACATAGTTTTACCGCAAAATGGAATTTTTTGTTTTTCATTATTTTTTGTGCGATCAAAATTTGAATTTTCGATATTTCAAGAAAATTCAAAAAGTTGTTATGATAACCTTGTAGGGCTTTCAAAAAACAACGGTTTCATTTTCTTGACTTTTTTCTGCATATCGTGCGTTGTTTAGCTTAAAAAGTCTCTTTTCGTTTTTTTATTTTTTTATTTTGAAAATGCTATAAGTCTGATGTTTCTCTTTATGAAAAAAAGTCGTGATGATACATTTTTTGAGATTCCGGGTTCTGCGAATAGGCGTACATAGAACTTTTGGATCTTGAAAAAAATGGTCTAAACATTTTTGAAAATGCTCTGATTCTTTAAATTTTTATCTAAAATAGCTAGTTAACGAACGCCACTCTTCTTCTTGGTATCTGAAACTGCGTGCCGAATTGCAACCTAATCCGATTAGTGTTTCAAAAGTTATCCGGTATACAGACGACAACGACAACAACAAGGACGACAGACATACAGCCACCATCGCAAAACATACAATTAACAGAGGAACAATTGTCTGAACAAATGATAATAGTTTAAATGATTGCCAAATGTATCAAGTTGGAAATATTATTCTTGAAATACATCAAATGTATTCTTGATCCCAAAAAATAATAACTTTCTAGGATTTACAGGCGAGAAAAAATGGTTCAAACAGATAGTAATTATTTTTACAAATTATGGCCCGAGTGAGGAAGCTCACATAGCAACCTTGTGAAGCTATTCACTGGAGGTGATCGGTAGAGAGATTGATCAGCAACCTGGGTCGGAGCATTGTTGCGGAACCAACGTGTCATTTAAATAAATAACACGAGAATTCTAGATCAATCTAAAATCCTTTCCAGCACTACTATTTCCAACCGAGCGAGTCACGCCTACCCCGAAAGGGAAATGGCGTAATGGTATACTAGTAATAATAATCAGTTTCAAACTGCTTGGAAATTTGTGACCTATCGAATATAAATAATTAATTTAGAGGAAATTCTAAAAAGTACCAACTCAGCATGAATTTTACATAAAACTGATATTTTGCATTTTCGGGGCATTTTCGGTTCAAAATACGAGGGGGTTGGGGGCGTCAAAGTGGAAAGTTATTGCATCAAAATTATTCATTAAACATTTATCAAGAGGTGACTATACTTTAGTTTACAAGAAGTTACTAAGAAGTGCTTTTTTTCATTGTTTACAAAAACGGAGCTTTTCCTATATATATGCTTTGTTTGTTATGGACTAATTAATTAATTATTAACTAATTTTATTAAAACTTACGTTTTCTGGAAGGCTGTGTCTAGTCGTCCCGAAAAATTAGGGGGGTTGGACCAATATTATTTATGTGGCCAGTCACAGAGGTGCCTCCCCGCCCCCACTAGACATTGGAAAAGGGGTAGCTGTTTCACCAACATTATTTCTATGGCCAATCACAGGGGTGTCTTCCCGCCCCCCACCCAAAAATTCGGGACGACTAGCCAAGCTTATGAAAAATATTCCACTGGTCATCCCGAATTTCGGGACGACGAGACACTGCGTTTCTGGAATTAGTTTAAAAGGTTATTAACAAATCAAATATTTAGAAATAAAAGTTCGGATTTATAAAAACTGTGTGTGGCAATAGAGCCACACGGCAGAAGTAAAACTTTACGTGGGCTGGGTGTCATATAGAGTGAATCCACTACCCTACATGCTTAAGTAGACTCAGCAAGCCTGAAATTCGGATACGCTCAGTAAGGGAAGGAAGGTTATACGGTAACTAACTATGAATAAATGATTATTAAACCCGATGAAGAGGGACATACCTCATAACTGATTCAATTATTTCAGAACTTGGATTTAGAATCTTCTTAATACATGGAAGCGTCCAGATTAAAAAAAGACGCCCTCTCTTGTAGATATACAAGCAAAAACTCGGTAGACATATCACTTAAAGTGAGAATCTCAGGTTCCGTATAGAGGCGGACTATTTTTGAATAATAGTCATACGGGATTGGGCAAATCTACTCCAACGACTATTTGCAAAAGATTAAATGGGTCCCGGAATTCATAATCCGGACGTGCAGTAATATAATTAAATCGAACAATTAGTTCATCAGAACCATTTCGGAAAACTTAAACTAATAACTCTATGGCATATGCTAATTCTCTAGTTTAAGAATCATTGGTAAAACACCAGTCTGGATCTCGGCGGGGGCACTGGAAGGCGGAATGAGCGGCATGCTCGGCCCGGTGATGCCTCGTCTATAGGGTGGGCAGTTGTAACGTGCTATTCTGTACCACGTCCCAATTACAGTAAATCGGCACGCCCAAGCAACCTAGATTCGAATAAAAATTACCTCAAAACCAACACCTGGTGAGCACAGAATCCACATATGAACTGTAATCTGGCAGGAACCTCGAGAGGGCTGGCCTGTTGCCATAGACAAACCCCTCAAGGTCTAGGATTGTATCTCAACAATTGTAAGCTTCAAGATTGTAACTCATTGTAACTCAAGTATGCAAGCCAATTTCAATAAATCTGGAAATATTAAAAAATGGGACTTTTGACAATTTAAATTTAAATCAACTTTGTTGTTAAATAACAAAAGGTTAAAATAATTTTTTCAAAAATTGCCTGTCACGAATCTCTTTAAAATTTACCAATCTTTTATTTTAAAAGACCGTCAACATCTGACGAAAATTTTAAATTAAAAATTGATCATACTATTCTAGATTTTTCAAAGGGACAAGGTTCTTTCAAATTTTCCTGCAAAACAATGTGTCAAACCAATATGTATTTATGCCTAAAAAACAAAATTCAGTGTCAATCAAAATGTCATTCCAGTATGCTGTTTTGTCATAAATAACGAGTAAATGTGTGTTGAATTCTGTAAGTGCTCTTTAATTTATCATGCCCTTCTTCAACTGCATCATTATATTCAAAATCAAACTTATATACATACTTAACCTATCTCGTGCCGGGCATTATATATAATGCCTAGAGATAATATATCTTGTCCGATTATATACTTGAATTGTAACATATAATTTTCTGACGCCGACCTCCCACTTCTCAGGTCACTTCCCTTGACCCGCGCCTGGCCTCACAGAGGTCAACCGTAAATGGTCAAACCTGTTTCGACATTCAGCAGGGTTTTTGTGGAAAATTGAGTGCTTGTTTTTTGTTTTTTTTTTGTTTATCAACATTAACTGACTTTGCGATTACGTTCGGACCAATAGCCAACTTTTGGCGTTCGTTAAAAAAAAATCTTGAATAAAAATCCCTATATTATGTTTTACAGATGCAGATCTTCAACTTTTCGCCGAAAGTTCATCACCATTCCAAGGTAGTAGTAGTAGTATATAAATATATATATATAGTATATCATATAAAAAAAAGGTTTAAACAACCATCGCTTGGAGCAACTGATAACTATGAAAATGACATCGGCTCCTCGTAGAACCACGGTAAATCACACATATGGCCACGTCTCACGACCGCGAGATTGGTGGCCAAAGGGTACGAAAAAATCACAACGCAATGCCAGCGAAACCCTCTTGTGTTTTGAGGACACAAAGCGACCCAAGGATGACAGCTTTCTGCATCCATCTCACAAGTACCTTGGTCGTTGAAGCCCACTTTTAAGCTCTTGATACCTCTCCTACTGTTCCTTATCCTTCGCAATGATGATGTAGTCAGCCGAAGCCGAGAATTCGATCACGAATATAGTTCTTTTCTGGAAGTCTTGAAAATCGATGTCAGGCCTCGAGTGTGCAATGGATACTGCAGTCTGAAAATCGTAGCTTTAGAAAAACTGACACTTCTCGTTTTGAACAATTGACCTATCTCCCTCGGAGCATTTGGCAAGGCATGGTCACGGCCAATACCATAGCAGCGTCAAAGATGGTAGTAGAGCACTCTTTGGATGGGATTATGGCGTTCTCACGTGTGCATGACACGCTCTGCACTTATCACTGGAACTTATTGACGTAACATGCAGTCACAGTATACTAAAGTGGAAAAATAACCATGCTAGTATGCGAAAATAAATCTCTCTGTACTTCAATTAACTCCTGATGATTTGAGGAAAGCAAAAGTTGGCTCCTTCGACAAGAATTGATCTGCTACATTTATATGAAAGTTTCAGTGCATTTTCTTGTCAAGTAGCTGTTGGCAGAAATTTTTAACCTCTGCTTTCTTTTACTTCGTCTTTTAGAAGTCAGGCATCTAGATAAAGTAATGCAATTTCCTGACTTCTGGTGTTAAAATTCAGGCCGGAAGTCTCGGCCGCCTGCTCCGCGGCTTTGCAAAAGAACGCCAATCATCATTGCCAATCATCTCGTATTTTCTTACCATTTTTCGAAAAGGGTTTCTGCTATTTGCAACGATGTAAGCTGTATTCAGAACAATTTGCTTATGAAGACATTGGAGATTCATAAGTCCGCAACCGCCTTAATGGCGTGAGATGGATAATCGAGGAACGGACGAATTTATATGTAAACTCTGTATCTGCTTCTGAGAGACTCCTTTATTCATGTTACGTTCTGAATACGGCTTTGAGGCACGCCCAGGTATGTATAGGTCCCTCCAGTGTCAAAATGTCTAATGATACTTATATCCACAAGCTCAGGGTCCTCGGGAACGACAGAAATCTTTCCTCCCTTCAGAGTAATCCTAGCACACTTGTCCAATTCAAAGTCCATACCAATCTCTCCTTTATCCTCCCTGATGATATTCAAAGCAAGTTGAAGTTTGTCTGCACCTGAAGCATAGATCTTTAGGTCATCCATATAAAATACATAAGTGACCTACTGCTCGCCATGAATATTGTCGCCGCAGAGGTATTCAGGAGAATAGCATAGTGCGAGAGATAGGGACAGAAGTGTGATGCAAAAGAGCAGAGGGCTCATGGTGTCGCCCGGAAAGAAGCCCCTCTGGGAGGTGACGTTTGTTGTCACACGATAAATTCCATATGAGATAGTAAATCTAGTTTTTCAAAGGGGCATCAATCTCTCTATGCCTGTCACTATATGTGGATGAAGCTTCAAGATTTCCAACAGACAGATTGTAAGTCTAAGAGAGGTTGAAGCCTGATACACTTTTTTTGATTCAGGTTTTTCGTACATCTCTCTCTACACAGGCTTAATTCTACAAACATTGCTGTCGTTTAGGATAGCTGTGAAAATCTTATACAGCATGTTCAAACAAATTATTGGCTTGTAATTCTCTGGGTCGGATAAGTGGCCTTTTTCCGGTAGGTGCATAGTGCGTCTTAACACCAGCCACTGCCGAATGGGCGTCTCTGACTTTAAATATGAGGTGAATATGCGGGCCAGATTTTGGTGGGTAGAAGTAAACTTCTTCCACCAGAAGTTCTTGATACCGTCTGTTCCTGCAGCGGAAAAGTTCTTCGTGTCCCTAAGTCTTTTTTCACCTCTTCGACGGTGATGGATGGACACTATTCCTTCAGATTTTATTTGGTTGTCGCGAAACTCCTCAAAGCTGATATTTTTAGTATCTTCTTTTAACTCCAGTGCTTTCGGGATCTTGTATACCTTTTTCCAAAGCGTCTCTACCTCGTTGGGGTTGGGCGCATTTTTGACAGAAACAGGGAGATCGCTGAAGAGGCGCGATGGGTAATCGAGAAACTGTTGATTTCCCTGTTCCATCTCGCCCTCTTCTGTATTCTACTCCTTGCGTCAGATAACACCCATATTTTGTCAACAATGTGCTGCTTGATTGTCAGCAGCTTTGACTTGTTCTGGATGTGATGGTAGGTTCTATTTAGTTGAAGCAAGCGTCTCTTGGTGTTTTGATAAATGGTCGGTTTCAGCCTTTGATTTGAGTCAGTCAAAGTTCTCGCAGAACCATAAATTGAACAATGTATGGTTCAGAGATTGGACTCTTTCGAGATGTGCTCCCGAATCATTTGCCAGGAGGTCCTCATTGTCTGCGGCTCACTCACATAGCGGCTGCGGAAGCGCTCCGCGTACAAATCCTTTTTTTATGAGGTAGCCGGCTTGAGTTCGTAAGGACTAATGCGAAACGTCCTGAAGCTCTGGGTGTTTCTGGCACCACAGAATGTGCATACGCGCCATAAAGCCTCGGCGAACAGGGATAATTCTGGTATCGTAGAAGTCCAGCAAGTCAGTGTTGAGTCGATCAATCCACTCAATGTGGGCGCTTCACCAGTTTGTTGTCGTGTTTCCATCTAAATTATTTTCAGCGTCCGAAACTGTAGGGTGATCAGCTCTGTTTGCCGACACACTGTCGGGTGTTCCACGCGTCTGATCGTTTTGAACCGCAACTACAACTTCTTGGTGTATTGGTGGTGTCATTGTTGTTTCCATGAGCAGCTAAAAAGAGGTTCGTCCTTTCTGCATAATCTGAGAGGTCGCCCAGTATCTCATAGGTACCGTTTAAGACACCTCACCCAGGTGCCATTCAGCTTTCGGCACGGTTGTTACACCCCCGCTTCGGGGTTATTCATTCGGGACCATCCCTGAACAATTTTCCGCGACTGCTTATTCATTATTATAACCATATTCAATAGAAACCCTTGGTACAGGGCCCCTCTATCCGCAACTAGAGGACGCGTCCGGTGGCTTTGTCACGGGCCCTGCGATTCGATTCCAAAGGAATCGAAACCACTTCTGATGTTAAAACTTAGGCCGAGGATTTCGGCTGCCTGCTCCAACACTTTGTAAAGGAACGCTCCTTGGCCAATCCTCTCGTTTTTTCTGATCAGTTTTAGGACAAAGTATTTGCCATTTGCAATTATGTAAGCTATTTTCAGAACAATACGGTTATAAAGACATTCTAGATTAGTTTAATTATTAGTCCAAGTCTTTTAGTACATTGTAATTTGTTCAAACTAAGAAAAAGATGTTATTCATAAAAAAATCAAAATTTAATTTCTTAACCGCCAATAAATTTTTCTTGCTGAACGGCATTGGGCCCTGGAGGCGTTTGAAACAAGTTTTGAATTTTCACTCAAAAGTACATATTCTAAAATCTTATATAGGAAATTTAATGGCCCATTTTTCTCTTTTAGACAAACATGTTGTAGCTTTTTTCATTTTCAATGTAATCCCGGAATTCTGAGCGACAAAAAACTTTTAGCGCAAAATTTACGTAGAAAATTATAGGTAAGTTTTTTGCGCAAAAAATAAGCACAATAATGTGGTGTTTACTTACTTAAACCTAGGTTGAAACATAGGTTCATGTCCTTCGCGATTTTTTGGTTTTCAAATAAACTTAACTCGACAAATTTTTGAAGAAGAATTTAGTATTTCTAATAAAAATAGCGCTAATTAATGATAATCTAGTCAAAAATAAATTCTGTATTAAAATCTTGTATTTGTGTTAAAAATTGGTAGACATTTCGCTGATAATTCTGGAATTCTGTGTTTGAGAAATTGGGGTTTTGAGACAAAAATAAAAAATAATTACATTTTCTTAAGAATTTTGCTGTTTCATGCTAAAGTATTCTTTTATTCTTGGCGAGTAATCTCAGTTGCGACAAAGGGTATCACCCAGCCTTGTACACCAACCAAATTGCGGAACTAATACTCTCAATGGGCCTGCGCGGCTGAAGGGGCATTAATAGCGGTAAATTTAAATCAGTATCCGAAACAGTACCAAAATTATATCAATGACAGCTTTCAAATTCAATTGAAGTTAGAAATGTAGAAATTATCATCACATACCTGTGTTCAAAAATATTTACGTAATGATCGGAAAATACTTCATTGACTCGAAGAATTATTAAAAGATATTATTTCCCTGGCAGTGATGGTCAATTATAATAATAAGAAATTTATTCAATGATTGTATTAATTTAATTCCGTGTACGCTATTCAACATATGTTAGGTTTTAATTTAGTTTTAATACTGTGCATGTTTTAAACATTTAATTTATAAACTAAATTAAATCGCAGGGATGAAAACAGAAAATTCAAGAAAACGTAAATAATGATACTCACTTTCAGATTTATCAAATTGATTAAGTCGTGCACTTTAAATCTTTAAATGATGGCTTACTCTTTACTGTTAATAATAGTTATCGTGAATGAAATAATTATACGCTACATGGATTCACTGAATAAATTCTTTCCGAATCCAATTTTAGCGAGAACTTCAGTGTTAAGAAACTTTTAAGGTATAAATAGGTTATAGAATTTGGCCTCTCCATTTATGTTACAATGTTGAACAAATTTATTTTAATTTATATATATATATATATATATATATATAATTTTTATAAGTTTATAATATATAAATATTATATGAAATATTGATAATTATATAATTTATTATTATAATTACTTTTCATCAGAAATTTTATTTTTTAACCAAAACACAAGGGTTTCATTGTATATGTATATTAATTTTGAAATGAAGATTTCAATTTTCATCAATTATCCAAAAAATAGATCTCGTTTTTTTCATTTCAGATAATAGGTACCATAAACAACAAACATTTCGTATTAATACTAATTTCATATTTTGACCTAAAAATTGCGAAAGCCACACAGAAAAAACTGGGGTTTCTATTGGAACCAATTTTTGGTTCCAAAGGAGCTGCAACAAAAAGGAACCTCTCTTGCTGAAAAGGAACCCAAAATGATAAATGGTTTCTAAATGAGCCCAAAGTATGGATTGAAATGGTTCTAATAGAGCCTTTTTGTCACTTCGGCCTTGACTCACTTAAAAGATTTTATAAGTTAATGATGCACATTGGGCTTTATAATTCGAATTAAATAATATTGCACTGGGACAAATTTAATGAAGAAACTAAAATCATAGAAATTAAAAACTCCTGAAAGGAAGATATCGCAGATGAAATGTGACAGTTTTTAAGGTTATTTTAAAAATTCGATGTTTTCCACGGCGCATGCACAAGAAGCGCGGGACTATTTAAAATGATATAATATACACTTGCAATATTCGGTTAATATTAAATTTTGTCAAGAAGCTAGGTATTTCTACAATTCAATTTAATTTGTTTCAAAAAAGAATAAAAAACTTTTGTTAATATTTCTGCCGTACAAACTAAAAAGATACATAAGTCCAATCTCACTCGAACTGAGAAAATCGAGAAAAACTGTTTGCCCAAAGAACTCTGAGATCGAATAAAATTTTGAATAATCTAGATACACTATTTGGGTAAAAATAATGTCGTCTTTCATATTTTGCAATAAAAAATTAATTTTTTAAACAATTTCTATTAGAAAATGGACTTGCGATTTTTTACTAGTCGCGGAAAGTGAAAAATACAAGGCAAAAAGAACACAAAGGCACTTGCGGACGATGCCTTTATCGGAGAGCTCGAGCACAGCCTCAAAATACAACAAGAAAACATACTTAAGGGACACTGTGTGTTTAGCGGCTGTCCCGAACTTACCCGAACGATCGTCGCTAATGTATAGCCGAATTTAGCCGGGACTTATTTCCCTTGGATTTCCGATCAGAGTCCGAGCTATTTCACAAGGCTAAAACATAGTTTAAGGGCAAGCGATTCTTTTCGTTTGTAAATTCGCTCCGCACTCGGTCACTTTTACAAGGCAAAAAAGACACAAAGTTCTTTAGGTTCTTTTTGATTTGTATGCTGATGACGTATTACATGCCTTATACAAATTTTAGGACACGCAAAGTACTTTGTGTATCTTTTTATGTTGTATTTTTCAACTTTTTCGACTTTCCTCATTTATAAACAATCGTTTTTTGCAATAAATATTAATAATTAATAATTTTTATTAATACAGTTAGACGCAGCTTTTTCTTACGAATCCAACGACACCAAAAACTCATTTTTCATAAAAATGTCACTTATGTATCTTTTTAGTTTGGACGGCAGATTTATCTGTATGACTATTCATATTATTTATTGATTTCAAAAAGGCCCGCGCTTCTCGACACATGCGCAGTTGAAAACGTCGGCACCCGCCGATGGCCATCTATCGGATATGAAAGAACTAAAAAGGAACCCTCAATAAGAGTTCCTTTAGAGCCTAAGTTCTAAATGATCCCAAGTTTTACTTGAGCCGCGACATCACTGATCCCTCAGTTTTTTCTGTGCAACAACGAAAATTGCGCACGTGGCGCGCCTGCTTGTTTCTAGTCCTATAATAAAAATTGATATGTTATTTTCTACAGGAACACGGGCTGAACCAGCATCAATAAGGGATCACCGTTATCTGCATCTATGTGAATTGGGTCAAATAGTGTGGTTTCGTGGCGTGCTTAGTATAGTCTATGCTTTATCTGAGCATGGTCCTCGAGACGTTAGATCACTGCATCCAGCTGAGCGCATGATTTACGAATGGCTTAGACGCTTAAACCTCACAAACCCAAGTACGAGTTCTAACAATAAATCTTAGAACTAAAAAAACTTAAATAATGAATTTTATAAATAACTCAATTTTTATAAACAAGTGGTATACATAATTACACCAATCTGAGATTAGTATACGCAGGAAACTTTTTTTTTACTATAATTGCTGCGATTCAATATTTGCGAGTTAAACTACCGACGGACAGTATCAATCCACTCAACCGCATGACTTATTGAAAATTAGCCTTGACTTTAAAAGGTGGTAGAGCCATCCAAAATATAGGGAGATATAAATACCTCCAAAAAATCGATGAAAAGCTAATTGAGTTGTGCGTTAAATGAGAGGGTGTGGGTATTAAATTACTAGGACGTGAGTAAACCAAAATAAAAATTCCGATTTTTAAGGAATTTTGTACATCATATTCAAGTCTTGGCAGGAGATAGGATAATTAATTTATTGATTTAATATTTCAAAAAAGCGATGTTCAGGATTTTCGCATGCTCGCACGAAAAATCATTATTTCATAAACCCGGAAATATCTTTGGATGTCCAATGGCTCAGATAAAATGTCGCGTCCTAAATATCACTTTTGTAAAATGTTAAATTAAGGGATTCATTTTCCTAGCTCCTGCCAAAAGTTGAAGTTAAAGTACAAAATTCCTTAGAATTTGGAACATTTTATCCTTCTCACGTGATAATTCAATAACCACAAGACCAAATTACTAATTTTTAATAGGTCATCCGGTTATTGTTTCGATACTATCCGTCAGTAGTGTATCTCTAATAAACAATCTATAAGTCAATAATTTGCATTGTTATAAACAAATTGTATAGACAAATATTAAAAATCCATATATTGCAAGGATTTAGAAAAAGTTGAAAAAATCACAATCCAACATTCAATTACAGGTTAATTACAGATAAAAAAACGTTTATAACGAATTCAGTAATTTGAGTACAAAAAACACTATTCTTTCATGAAAAAGCAATTATTGATTTATGCTATTTTTCGTCACTTTGTTAAACTTTCATAACAAATTGCCTGGCGTGCTTATTTGTAAATGGAATGAATGTTTTTTTGTGTTAAAATAGGCTGACACAGTTCTTACCACTAAATAAATTTCATTTCAAAGTCTAAAAAGTTAAAAAATCTTCAAAGAAAAGTTATATTTTTAAAATTCTGAAAAATTTAAGAGATTTCAATACAATTCATAAGAACTAAAAAAAATTCAAAAATTATTAATGTCATTATAGAAAGGAGCCGTATATTGAATTGTATTCATGGCTTTCAAATTTTTGTTTTCATTTTGAAGCTTTCAGGGTTACAAAATAAAAGGTGAGTAATCCATGAGGGTCTGACCCACAAATTTTCGAAAATAGGATTCTTGGCTCATAAATAAAAAAAAATCTGAAACATAACCTGACGAAAGGATTTTTTATTAATATCATTTTTTGCTAGCATGCTATAAGGATCTAACTGTGAATTTGCACGCAGGCCCATGTGCGCATGTGCAGTTGCATCAAGCTGAATTCGAAAGCGAATTCTTAGATCTTTAAAATTAAAAATTGAATGTTTCATAACCGTCTAAAGTTCGAGAAAGCGTACACCTTAAGCGAAAACAATATTTCTCATTAAATTTTCTCGACACCTAATAATCTTTTACAATAAAACTTTTCAGGATTCAATTTGGCACTGATCTCGAAAGCACTTTCCTTTTTCCTTACATTGAAAATTCTATTTTTTTTTAAATAATTGTTCTAAACAGAAAATTTGCAATTTAAGATTTTTTAAATTGATCATTCACGAACTGGAAACGACATATATTGAATAACTTTTTGGTTTAAACGTTGGGACTTGTACACTATGAAATTAGGAGCCTGAAATATCGAGGAATTCAAAATTGTATGGCATAATTAAAATTGTTTTCACTAAGTGTCGTACAAATGAAAAATCTCTGAAAGTAGACAATATTTAAATTGACAATTTCGATGTATGTATGCTCAACTTGCGATTGGCATACATTCAATTAAAATTTTTGATGTTTTATGGATTCTCATTTTAAATTAGTAAATTATTCAATTTTCAATTACAAACTTTCAAAGTTGAAACTGCCCAATTACGCAGTTTTCATTTAGTTATTCGAATACTACAAATTGTACAATTTTCGAAGATTAACTTTGAAATTGTCCGGTTGCGAAGTTTTTAATATAAAATTGCTCAATGTTCAAGATTTTTGATTGAAAATTAATAAATTAGTAAATCTTGAATGATAAACATTTCAATTTGAAACACTTTGACTATGTAGATTTTAACAAATGCAAATACTAAACGTTCTAAAAATTGCATCGTTTATATTGAAATTATAAACCTAAAACTTAAGATTGAAATTGTAGCGTGTAGAAATTATAATTCGACATTCCGACATTTAATCATGAATCATTACAGAAATCGCCCAAACATTATTTTAATTTTGGATACTTCAATTCTGAACACTTTATTTAGAATGGTTATTCATGCTCGGAGACTTAAGCAATTCATAAAGCTTGAATTACAATTATTCCAATTTTTATCGCTTATAAATGTAAATAATTGATTAACTATTACGGATTTTGAGTTGGAAAATTAATTTGAAAATAAACCATTAAATATCAAGAAACTCGAAAATGAAAATATATTAATTGAAGCTTTCAAAATTATTAACGTCCTGCGAAAATATTAGAATTGTGTATTTCTTAATATATTGTATTTATAGAAATACCAATTTTTGTATCATTTCTTTAATCACACGGGGCAAAAGGGGGTACAAACACTGTAACATAAGAAAACCTGTATGGATCTTATGAAATCATTTTTACTGTACATAATTTTTTTGAACTAAGAAAACATTCTTGGGATTCAAAAAGAATATCAAAATTTCATGTCTTGGTAAATTATTAGTAGACTCACAACTTAGTACAATTTATTAGTACTGAGTAAAGGAATTTCGTATCGTTAAAATAATTAGTGACTATATTTTTTTACAGAACAATTTCAAATACCGCAGGTCTTCTTTCGGGCAGGGGATGAAGTTCTTCGTCCATCTAGAAGCGTACCGGGCCTTGTCGTGACACGAGTTGGAGAACTGGATGACGACGGCATCATGGTTTCAACACTACGTCGTGTCAATGGTAATTTATAAACTAAAATGTTAGTTAAAATAATATTCAGTGAAAAAAAAAATAATAATTTTTGGAACCCAGTAAATGCATTTACTTAAATCCTATTTCTTAGCATCAAGAAAATATTCCTCAACAATATTCATTTGTATTTAAACCAGACACATCTGTTTTGTTAATCTGAAGAAGTGACTTCTTTGACTATATTTTCTAGATTTAAGTGAATATTTGGTACATTCAAGTAAGTGATTTCCTTGATTCAAAAGGTCTAGTTTTTTTTTTTAAATTTGTTTGGTCGTTCAAAGAAATATTTATTTGATTCAATGAGTTCGATTCTTAGAATTGCTTCCGACGCATTTATTGGTTACAAAGAGTTCATGCATTTATACCAATGAAGCATTTATTTAGATGATCAAGATATGGTTTTTACATAAATATTCATTCCTTTAGTTGAAGGAAATATTTCATTTGAATACTAGAATTAAATCATATCCATGTTTTTGATAGAAAGAAATATTTCTTTGGCATTTATGGTGAGCGTTAGATACGGCTTTCGGCCTTAGAGTTTCCATATTGCAGCAGCGTGGTGGTCATCGCTGTGGACTTTTTACACTCATCGAATTTTTCTGTTTCAGGTTCATCAAGATTTCAAATTATGTGAATTGTTTAAATTAAATGCGTATAATAATAACAATGCTATAATTATAATTCAAGCTTACAGAGTCCAGTTGTTCATTTAGGAAAATATGTACTACAATTGAAGTACGAACTACTTTATTGTAGTCGCGCATGGTTTAGGCTAAAGAAATATTTTTTGAATCAGTGAGATATTTTTTTGCTTCAAATATTCAAAAATTTGATGTGAGGAAATAGTTTTTTGAGCCTATAAAATTTTTGCTTGACTTTAAAATATATTTCTTTCCATCCTGAAAATGTATATTTTTGTCTGGAATTCATTTTCTTTGATTCAAAGAAATATTGACCTCCGACCAATAGGTCGTTTTTTTTAATCAAACAATGTTAACTTAATCCTATTAACATTTGTCTGGCTGAAAGAAACTATTTTCTTCATTTAAAGTGCATATATTTATTTTCCTCAAATAAATATTTTTTTGAAAATAATCAGGATATTCACTTACTTCAGCCAAGCCAATTTCACTTTGTACAAGTAATCCTTTTTTTGTTTATGGAGAACTCTGCCTAGAACGACTAGTTTTTTTCTAAGTATGGGGTTTTTTACGCACTTGTATTACAAATAACTATTTTACACGCAGTGAAGTGCCTAGTAGTTCTAAACTAATGATTTTTTTTAATTTTTCAACGTCAACAAATAGTTTATAAAAAGAGCGTCAGTCGAGTGAATGACGCCTGGAACAAAAGGTCTTGGACACTAGCGGGCCCGCGCCACGTGCGGAGCGTCGCATGATGACTTTGTGAGGCTCTTCACTCTGGGTGATCGCTAGAGAGATTGATCAGCAACCTGGGTCGGATCAGTGTTGCGGAACGAACGTGTTATTTAAATAAATAACACGGGTATTCTAGATCGGTCTAAAAATCTACACCCCCTTCCTCACCGAGTGTGTCACGCTTACCCCGAAAGGGAAATTGCTTAATGGTATAATAATGACTATATTTTTCTTACACAATCAGGTCGACAAATGCATTTCAACGCTGATGATGTATTGGTACGTCGCGCAGTATATGATAATGAAAGGCAATTTTGGGTATATCAGCCTTATGCAATATATTGGAATGAGATATGGGTCGTGGAGGAACTGCTTCCTCTCATAGTAGGTAATGTAAAAACTAAAATACAATCTAAAACAAAGATATTATAGATATATGCCTGAAGTGTCCAGATTTTTTTAATAAGGATTAATTTGGGGACCTGAAAAATACTCGTCGTTTTCATCCCTGGTTCATTGAACATAAAATTTCTAATACAGAAAACCCCGTGTTAATAGTTAACTTTCTTTAAATCATTACAACTTTTCTATTTTCTCTTACAGACAGCACAGAAGTCCAATAGTTTTTGAAGGATTTAGTTTCTCCTGGGGGTTTTCTCCACAAGTGAGTTTTTCCGGCCGGGTTGCACTGAAACGCAATCGTATGGAGGTGCAGGCAAATGCGGGAGCTTGTAGAAATAAAGCTTTTAAATCAATGATATTTCTTGTATTTCTACATTGACTCATTTCGGAACCATTCCCCTCATCTGACTACGAATTTATTCGACCGCCGATGTACAGTATATTGCGTGACGAGGGTCGAAAGGCAACGATTTCACGAGCGTGAAGTTAGCTGCCCGAGCGAAGCGAGGGCGCATATCACACGAGTGAAATTGTTGCCTCGGCCCGAGTCATGCATACAATTTTTCATCGTACACTCAGAGAAAAAGTTGTCTTGAAACAAAAGCATCATCCTCTTGCCTGCTTTGTTTTGAACGAGGAAATATATTTTTTACACAAACAGAATTATTTGGCTGCAAGAGTAGGTGAAGTTAGTCGCACAAGGAAAATTTTTGCTGCAAATAGATTCCGGTTGAGACAAATGAAAATCCTCTCAAACTTAAATTTAAACGGAAATTCTGTTTAGGTCAAGAAACATCCTTTTGTCACAATAGGACATTTCTCTGAGTGTATCGATATTCGAAAATTCGTCTTGAGATGCCTGTGGAGCATTTATCTGTCACTTTCACTTACGTTAAAAATTTGTAAAATGTTTAGTGTTTGGGAAATTAAATTAAAACCTACATAGTTAAAAAACGTGAAATGTACAATTCTACAATCTAAATTAATACTTTCAATTCAAACATTGTCTTCTTTCAAAGGAAGTTCAGGATCGTTCAATTTTGGATCTGCCCTATTTGAAATTATTTCATTTGAAACATTTTCAAAACAATTTATGAAAATGTCAAATTCTCCATTAAGCCATTTTTACCACTGAAAAGCTACAATTGTGAAATTTATTGTTATTTATGAAATTTTTACGGCATTTGTTAAAAAAATTTAATTGAAAAACGATTCAAAATATAACACCTCAATATTCGAGGATCCTTATTTCCAATTGTAGAATTTTACGCACTTGAAATGCAAAATTTTTTATTTTTTAACATTTCAAGTATGTGATAGTTCAGTTTCAGACATTTTAAATTAAACAATTTCAGTTTAGAATGGTTACAGAAGAAAAGAAAACAACTTTTTATTTGAGTATTATCTAATCTTTGAGTCTTTCAAATGTAATGTGTTTTCTAATCTTCTAGGCTTTGAATTTTATTTCATTTCGTTTTTGTTCTTGCCTTTTTTAATTCAAGAAACGTCGATTTCTCTTACAAATAATCGCGCCAAGAAGCTTAAAAATTGGATTAGGAATACTTTTAGGCTTTGAATTTCGAGGGTGTATTCACTCGCGTATTACATCACGTGTACTGATGGGTAATAACGCGTAATTTCCGGGTAATAGCGAGTAGAACTTTCGTTCACGCTGTGCTTTTGTTAAATTTTCTTTCCTACTTGATTCACCCTACTGTAAGATCTTCAAAAGATATTAAAAATATTACTCTGAGTGAACTTAATTATTATTTTGTGAATGTAAAAATATCAGAGTTGAATATTTTTCTATGAAAAACACAATCTATGAGTGAGAGAACGAAATCAGAACCAATAATGCAGTCAATTAATTCATAAATAAGCACTTAGAACAAAATTTACCTTGAGCGACCACTGAATATATATTTTTTTAATTCTTGTAAATTATTCAAAAGAATAAATCAAACTTGAAAAAAGCACCCTTATATAAGTTTTTGAAACCAGGGGGGTGACACGATTTTCGCTTTTGCATTAGAGGCATGTGTCAGTTTTGTGAAGAGTGGCCAGTCGTGAAACATTGGCGCCACCTCTGCGACGCCCATGTCATAACTTTATCGTTATTTTATTCATTTACGGATAAATGTGTTATGAAAATGGGGGGCATCGACGTATAGCACCGAAGTGTCGATCAGGGTACGGCTCAAAAAGGAAGTTTTAGCTCCGGATGGAACGGTTATAGCGGTAAGTATTACGATTTGTTTACACCGACGTCCTTTAACCTAAAATAATCAAATGGCTCTGGCGGTGTCGTGACTGCATTGATCTTTAAATTTTGATATATTCTGCTTGTTGCCAAACTTTTAGATTATTATGATAGTGTGTAAAAGTATAGCTTTAATAGTTTTTTTTTTATTTTGAAAATATTTTATGACCCATACTATCTTTAAGAAAAATGTAAAAGTAACAATAATGACAGTTTTGAATTATCGCTGATTTTCGACATTTATGTACAATTACATTAATTTATTAATAAATTAGAGTATTGAAGTAAATTATAATTGTAGAATAATGATTTTCTTGCAGTCAGACTAGTACTAGAAACCTAAATTAAAAAAAAGATAATTTTGCGAAAAAGAAAGTCGCGAAACTTTGTAAAACGTAGTTTTTCTCAATTGTATATAATGAATTATTATGTTCTGTCTGCATAATAATTGCAATACTTTTATCGTAGTGCATTTGTCAATAATTAAATAATTATATTCATTTAAATAAATTAACCTGGTATTTATTTCTCCTATATATCTTTACTCCACATTTAATTTATATCTCCATCTTTTAATTCAATTTTTGAATAAATAAATGACTAAATGTACACTAAAGTTAATAGCTTTAATACTAATAATCTTTTCAGCCGTTTCACGATCAATACAATATACAGAATATTACAAATTATGATTTTTATTATTCTTGTATATTTTTATTATAATGAAATAATACATTAGGATCATTCAAGTCATTAAATATAGAAAAACTATTTTTTATATTATAATTTCGGAACATTTAGTTTATTGGTTTTAAACCTTAGAGACGTAATCTTTATATTTTACCATTTTAATCTACCTGAAAATTAAAAACCGACATTTTCAGTGTATTTTAGGTCTATTTTTTAATCCTAGGTATTTTTTTTAATTGCTTAATTTGCTTAATTCAAGCTCAAAGTTTTCAAATTATCCACAAACGTCAAAAATATTATAAAAACGGCGAAAAATACTAAACCTCTTATGATTGTAATCAGCTCTAATTCAAATGTAGGGCGTGGCGCTAGTGGCGCCAGTGTTTCATTTTCTGCCGTCCTTCACAAAACTGTCACAGCGCATTTGTATGGCGAGTCACCCCCCTGTTGAAACTAAACATTTATTGAATTGTTTCAGGCACACCTGAGTTTCAATAGGCCTACAACTTCTGCAAACTCTGCAGACTTTCAATTCAAAATTTTGGCACATTTAAATTGCTTTAGATTTTGAACTATTCAATGTACTGAATGCTATAAATTTGAAGTTCCTCAACTATAATAGTCTATAATAGCCTTAAGAATTGAAGCATTAAATATTTTCGAAAGTGCGATTATTCCTTTGAAGAAAATCGTAACATAAAGAACACCTTTCTTTTCGCAATTTCTGATCACGGATTTTTTATTTTCTGACTATAAAATAGTTCTCGAATGCAAAATAGTCGTTTCATGTACACAGAAAAAGTTTTTAAAAAAGTAATCAAAAAGCGTTTCAAAAACTTAGAGGCTGAAATGGTTCACTTCATGAAACGCTATAAATTTAAAATTAGTCTACTTTTGCATATTTGTACCTCCAATTTATTATTCAATTTTGGAGGTTATGAATTACCATTGTGGAAAATAAGTAAAATATTTAAAGAAATTTTAATTTCATACCAAGGCACTTATATACTTCAATCTAAACACAGCTAAAAGCATTGAATTCAAAACGCATTGAATTAGAGATATAATTCCAAAATGAAACTGAAAGCAGTAATCGACTTTTAAAAGGAGCAACCAGAAGTAAGAAACTGACTAGTGGGCTTGCAGTGAGCATTTCAAACTGTATATCTTCACTTTTTTAATGTTTCAATGTTGATAATTAGAAAAGCGCAGTCAAACGAGACTTCCCAATTTTTTTAGGATTTGATTCAATTATTTTCTGAAAGACAATTTCTATTTCGTTCACCTCTCTTTTCCAGTGACCAAAGTGCACGAGGAAAAAAATCGCCAAAACCCAGGAATCAGAATTGGGGATACAGCGGAGTTTTAAAATTTTGATTTTGGTATTCAATGAGATTATATACATAACTTTTGGTTTAAACATTTTTCTGAGCATGTGAGAACTTTTTTCGCATAGAAATACACTAGAAAAAAATCGATAACATCACATCTAGGAGTCGAAATTAGAATAACAGAAAATTTCTAAAATTTGGAATTTAGTACCTGTAACAGAATTATTGTCAAGTTTTTACTGGCTTATTTATGTGCTTAACAATTTCACAAATGCCCGAAGAAATTATAAATCTTCAAGTGAAGAAAAGAATTCTATTGAATACCTTTGCGTATTTTCTGCACTTTGAATATTGACTCCTGGATCTTTTTGATATTTTTTCGTAGTGTATTTCTGTACTAAAAAGCACCGCATATTTTCGGAAAAAAATATTTGAATCACACGTTATGAAGATAACTACATTCAATAACAAAATAAAAAAGTTTTAAAATACGCTTTATTTCCAATTTCGATTCCTGGGCCTTGGAAATTTTTTCCCTTGTGCATTTTTGTCACCAGAAAATTTTCAGGTACTCAACATTTTTTTTGTAACATACGCTGTCACGTCCCGAGCAAAAGGCGAGGGTAGTATGGTAAGTAGGAAAAGAGTGATAAGAGAGAGTTCCTAATACCAGTGTGCTGATTATGTCAGGCTGGTAAGACCTGACCAATTATTTGTTTGTGAGTGTGTGTGTCAATTATCAGCCCTACGTGGACTGCGTCTGTATACAGTGTTCAAATAAACGGTATAATTCAGATAGTTTATATTTGGCAGGTTTATTGGGAATAAGAACAGATAAATAGTTATAATGAGTACAGTAAAACTTACATCTACCTTTCTATGTTTAAAAGGGCGCGAGAAAGTTGTATTGTCGTTTGGATCTCCGAATCCACACTGAGTTCTTTTCGCGGATGTATAACACTCTTTAATAGCGCCGTAATATCCGCGTAATATTAGATAATGCACAAAATGCATAATAAGGCGTAAATATGTACTACTCCGAACAGGTACTCCGTACTCTTCTTGCACATTTAAACTCAAAAAACATTACTTCATTTACGAATAATGACGGCAGCCCTCTTGCATGGAAAGAAATTAATAGTCTCATCTTTTAGGCTTTGCATTCTAAAGTCGGGGCCAAATGTCGAGGCCTCTCATTTCTTTTGATTGCAACTTGCCCAAAAATGATCACGGAATTGTCTAATAAAAAGCATGTGAGTAGTTGAGCTATGATAGTTCGGGGGCACAAGTACGCAGTTCCAGCTGCCACCGACAGATGGCGCCACTGGTCAGTTCCCAAAGTCGGTGATTGAACTGTTGGTAAGGTAGATTCCTGGTGCAGGTTTTTGACTTGGCCAATAATTCCAGAAATCTGGAACGAATTCGTGGTTCGCTTAACGAGGCTTGAATGTAAGCTCTTGCTTTCGAGGTTTTCAATATCCGTAAACTTTACAGAAGCATCGATATTGGAAATAGTCTCTAACGGCTTTGCAGAAAAGATCAATCGATATTCTCAACTACTACCAAGAGTGGCACATATTTGAAATTCAACGTCTCGATCCTTCCACACATTTCTTTGTAGACGAGGTGATCTCTGAAGATTTTCTGATGTTTCGAACCTTCCAGAATCTAGACGGTTCGAGTTCTGGAAAGATCGATCGAAGTTTCCACAAGGTTCGTTGGAAGATTGCAAAGTGGACTTTTATGATACTTATGGATCCGCAGTAGGCTTCTATAGCACATACTAACACATAGAGCTGTTTAGTATAAATATTTGTTACCTAAGGCTGTGCAGTACACTTGTACGGTACACAGGGCCACGAGGTATTGTTTTGTCGAATTCTGTAACGCGGTTATGTTCCAAACTATATGCCAATGAAACAGTGACCACACATTGACTGACAGACGATAATGGTTCGTATCGGTGCTAAGATATCACGAATCGATAAGTTGTTACCAGTAATATATGGCGCCACCGTCAAGTCAGTTAAAAAGTAGTGATATTAAAAGTTGCACTTAGGAAATTTTAATTTGAACAGGGGAGGTGCCAATTTGAAAGTTTTACCAGTAGGAAAAAATATTCGCTCTCGCATAGTAAAGGTTAGAAATTTGAGGTTAGTTCACCAGGTGACCCAACGTTTTCAGAATATTGCGCAACATTCTCGACTGATTACCCGACCACAGCGCCTTTACACTACACTGCTGGTATTTTTCATGCAAGATTCGCAACCGTCTCTCACCCTGTTCCTTGAGAAACTTGAAGGGAAATATTGCTCATATGAACACAAATTCTAACTGATCGATCAAACAATTTTTTTTTAATTTATGTAAGAGAGTTGAAGCTGAATGGTATGACTGCCTAGTTTGAGGAATTTAAATTCAACTCAACGGCGTTTCTTAAAGTCTAGCGTTGAACAAAACTATAGCAATGTTTATTCATTCTTATTCTTCAAAAACTTGTAGTACAAAAAATGTGCAAGAGAAGATTACTATTGTGCATATTTAAATTCAAAAAGATTATAGGGTCCTCCGGTGTAGCAAAAATAGAGTTTTTAATTCTTGGTTGCTTCCTCCATCCTCTCAAAAGTATTCTCACACATATCATCCTCGAAAACTTTCATGATTCTGCTAGGTAGGAATACTGCAAACTGCTTTTCCAGCTCAAGCACAATTCTGGTACCATACTTTGTTTGAACTTTACGAAACTTGGAAACGGTATACTTCTCTAGGGTCAGATCAGACAGCGGTTTCGTAGGTATGATCCCATCCATACGGCCAACTGAGTTGATCATTCTGAGATCTTTTTTTCTCCAAAGATAATTCTTTTTTATTTTCACTAGAACTTTCAACAGATGACTAACGGCATATGAGGCTTTAAGGTACTGTTCCAACGGCTTCTATAACACGGTTCTGTTCCTGAGCTAAATGCTGGTAAAAAAATGATCTGCCATTCACGGACAGATGATAATAGTTTGTATCCGTGTTCAGAAACCACTAGTCAATAAGTGGTTACTGATAACAAATGACGCTAGCGTCAAGTCAGTTAAATTTGCGGTGAACTGAAAGCTGCATGTGGAAAATATAAATTTGCAACAGGGGTGACAGATTTAAAAGTTTTAATAGGAGCAAAAAAGAATTTTCTCACGCGTAGTAAAGATTAAAAATTTGAGGTTAGTTTCCCAGGTGACTTATCCAAAATGTATTTACTACATTTCTTGTTTGGATGGTTGTTTATATTAGATTGAAGAATAAAAATTATATTAAAAAAATAAATACAAAATCTCTACTCAATTCAATTAATTTTCTGCCTGGCATGAGTACATCTGATGCCTCTTGAGGGCGTCGATTCGGGAATACAATTTTAGACAATCTTGACAAGTAGAAGTCATATTGATGCTGCATAGCGTGTGATTGGCATTAAATCAATGACGTCATATTCTATAGATGTAGCAGCGCGCATGTAGCTGTGGTTATGGTGAAGGTGGTGGCAGTGGTAGTGGTGGTAGTGGTAGTGGGGGTGGTGGTAGAGGAGGTGCAGAATGTAGATGGTTAAAGTGGTTGAAGAAAGGGATGATAACAAAGATACTTTGTTTAATAGAATATTGAATGGAAGATTGCATTCAACAAGTCGTAACTATGGTGATTGTGATGAACATTGAACTACCTCATTGCTATAAATAGAAATGTAGCGAAGGCAGTTCATCAGTATTAATTGAGATGCAGTCACATCAACATGAATTTTAGCAAGCAGATGCATACTTTACGTCAAATTGTTAAAACCAGTGATGCGTTACGACGGAAGCATCGAATGCTAAAGAGGAGTAAAGCCTATAAAGAAAGTATGCTAAATTAAATGTTGAAACCTATAGTGACACCACTGCAGAGACTAGTAAACATAACTAAATATTCTACCAATAAAAAGGTTGTGTAACGTTGAATCAACTTAAATGCACAGAATTGAATAAGATCCCTATTGTGAAAACGTTGATGTCTAAAGTTGCAACCCATAGTTTTTTACACCGTATTCTCAATATTAAGCACTTCTTTAAACTCTAAATTATCCCAAATCTCATTAATTAATTCAAGTTTTTCAGATTTTCAAATTAATAACCTGAGCATCAAATACATTGACAGGTATCTCAAACACTTTAAAAATTTTATAATGAAAAGTAGTTTCACTTACGGAAAAGTATGATAGGAAAATCATTATAAGCCTATGATGATTTTTCTATGATGAATTTCCTATCATTCTTTCGCTATTATAGTAATAATTATAGGAAAAATTATAGGAATGATTATAGAAAAATCTTAGAGGAAATTATGGGAAAATAATTACAAGAATGAATAATATAAAAATATTGAAATAATTAATACAAAAAATAGAAGAAAACAACGGCTCGGAAATGAAGAGCAATTTAATATCTCGATTCAGAAAGTGGAGTGGATGATACCATACGTAATGGTTTCAGATCAGCAAAAGATACAGTTGCTGAACCGCAACCTCAAGACATATATGGACTGTGAAAACGTGAACTCAGTTGGAAAAACCACGTTACATTATACTGTATTTCCAGACAGGTAGAAAGGATAGTCAGATATGCTAATCGCTTTGATCACTGCAATATAACCAATATCAAGTCATTCCTTAATTCACAGTACTACCCATATGGTAATTTGAATCTGGACTTTGGTCATAATCAGTTTTCACTACTGTATGAGATGTATGCAAACTTTCAAGCATCCTACTATGGTAAAGAGCCTGAACCAATTAATGTGGAAGAAAAGTGATTTCAAAGAATACGCTTCTCTCAGTGTCATTGATTGCTAAAAAAAAATGAGTTTCTCAAAAAGACCTCAGTGGACGTTCGTTTGGAATTTGAATCTGAAAACAATTTTCCCGCTGATACTGCAGTCTACTGTCTAATTATACATGACCATATATATCAGTACCAGCCACTGAGTGGTAGAGTAAAGAAGTTAATTCAAGATGATACTGGTGGGGGCTAATGACAGAAGTGGGGGTAAAGTCAGTGGTGGTGGGGAGAAAAGTTATAAAATAGAGATGATTTCAGCAATAGAGTTCAGTTTTCATCGATATGGAGTTCATCGTAGACGTACAAGGTTTCAAGAAGCCCATCAACCAGTTCGTCTTCAAGGAGTTGGCTATAATTCCTCTTCAGGAAGACGCTCAACCTGTGGTCTACCTGTTTGAACCACCCTACTACTGGGACTCGCTGCCTGCTAAATACAAGAGTGAACATTTATGGTTGACGCGCAATGACCATGGCTTGGAATAGACTGCCGGTGACATACCCTAAGAAGAAGTGAGGCTTATAATTCGAGATACTCTAGGTGGCGCTAGCGCAGTCTACGTTATAGGATTCGAAATGCTCTAGCTTTCACGACCTGGTTCTCGACTCCTCGGGATCAGCCAACTATCAGGCATTACGCTGAAAGTAAAACCGACTATAATGATGATGAAGATATGACTGAAATCGTTAATACTTTAGATACTTCCTTGAGCAACACAACGCTCAAAGACATTAATAACCATTGTGAATTTATGTTTTAACTACGTTTACGTTTATCACATTGTAGTTTAAGATTTTCTCTTGTAAATTAGGCTTATTATTTTTCTTTATTAAAAAAAAAATTTAATTTGACATCGATTGAAGATTTATTTAAAGCCATTCAGTTAGTTAAGAATTAGTTCAGCATTAGTTAGAAATTACTTAAAAATTAGTTCAGCTGATTTTAAATTTTATTCGGTGTCTTTCCTTCCGGCGTTAAATATTACAAACATCGTTGCGTAGTACTCTAGATCCAAATATCGCTTACTGCCAGCAGTGGACAATCACAGACCTTGTTGGGCTGCATTTTCAACGTTGAACTTTATTCAAGCATCGTTGGGTTGATATGAAATTTCAGCGCTGGACACACATCGTTGGGTTGCATTTTCAAATTTCACACCACCTTGTTTCTTCGAGCGTTAGATATTAGAGTGAGCAATCGTTATAATTAACTGCGTCAGTTCCTGTAGAACTAGGAGTATCAAGAAAACGCGTCATAAGTTAGACCTTCTAGAAATTTCGATTCATAGAAAATCGTCAGAGATTACGTAAAAATTTCTAGAAGGTTCGAGACAATGAATTTTAAATATTTATCATAATAGGCGGAAGTTGAAACTTTTGATTGATATTTGCCACAAAATCCTCAGAGATTACATTCAATATCGATGCTTCTAGAAATTTAATGCAGGTAACAGCTCCGCGTGTAACGAACCTTATAGAAACTTTGATCGATCTTTCTAGAACGTAATTAGAGTAGGGGTAGTGGGGTATAAAGGAGCATCAGGTTTCAGTAGCTTCAGTCTATCATCGAGCATAGTGCAGAGCTAGTCATCTAGTAGAAGTGAAAACAGTAAAAGTGAAAAATGACTTTGGAGAAGATGGACCTCAAAAGCATTAACGCAGTTGGCCACATGGATGGAGTTTTGCCTACAAGATCGCTTTCAGCTCTTACACTGAAGAAGAAATACGCTGTTCCAAAAATGTGTAAAGTACACACGAAATATGATACAAAAATTGTTGCTGAGTTGAAAAACCAGTATGCAGTCTTCTTGCCAGGCAGAATAATGAAAATATTTGAGGATGCTACGTGTGAGAAGGGTTTGTGAAGATGGAGGAAGCAGCTGCTACAAAAAAGCTCTATATTCGTTATTTGGGAGGACCCTATAACCTTTTCAAATTTAAATGTGTGCAATAAGTGCTATTTACTTTGTAAATTTTATATACTGCAACAATTTTGTGAACAGCAAATAAATTATTCAAAAGGTAAAAAAACTGCGTATTTGTTTAACAGTGTTTGCTTCAATTAATTTTAAACACTTTAGTATGATTTAGATTTAATTTAGCTTTAATTTATGAATAGTTGGATTGAAATTTCGCGCGCTTTCCGCATTTCTAAAAATGTGTGCGAATTTCAACTTCCTTTCAGCGTTGCATATTTGCAGACACATTTGGGTTGGTTTGAAGATGTTTGGTTTGAGACCAGGGATCGGAACGTTTTAGGTTAGACCAGTCCGGAGGCGGACTGGACAATTATAATTCCTAAGGGTACGGGTCCGGACCCGAACCCTTTAAGTTCTTAATAGTCCGGACCCGGACCCCTGAGACACACGCATGCGCAGTATGGTCACACGCAGTAATGTTAGGGGTACTCATGTATGTATGTACAGTAGAATTACACAACACTTACATCAGCACAGTAGAGTTGCATGGAACTTACTGATGCGCAGTATAGTTACACGTCACTTATTATGGATACGCAGTAAAGTTAGAGGGTACATATATATGCGCCGTAGAGTTCCATGAAACTTGTGGATGCTCAATTGAATTACGTAGCAAGTATGTCTGAGTAGTAGAGTTACGCCCGCGCACTAATGTTAGGTAGTACTTAGGGGTACAGAGCATGAATTTGGGGACAGAATAAAAAAATTCAAAAATTTGACTCCAATTTTGAAACTTATTAAAGCAGTAGATTCCGTGAAAGTCAGTACGAGGAGGGCTTTCGGGGCACAGAACACGAATTCGGGGCCAAAAACAAAATTCTCTCGATATTATTGAAGGTGTCACCTTCACTAAATGAAATTTAAAAAAAATTCAAAATGCATGGAGCGGACGGGGGTCAAATCGGACTAAAGGACGTGTAAAAGCGTCGGAATTATACACACGACAAACCCCGTATATCATGCTCAAGCGAATCCCACCGAACGAGTCAACAGGGTCCTTAAGACGATGGTTGTCTCATTCTTACAAGATAATCATAAGGAGTGGGACGCCCATTTGCACGAATTCCGCTTTGCCTTTAATACAGCGTTACATGGATCCCTAAAAGTATCACCCGCCTTCCTAAACTTTGGGAGAAATCCCCTACCCTACCGTTTACTTCGCCGACAAGTGGAAGTAGGCACACAGCTTCGCGAACCAAACCCGAAAAAATGGCTGGAGCGAGTAAAAAGGTTAGATAACTTGAGGGATTTAGTCTGCCGACATCTCGAACGCGCTTATATAACTCAGGCGGAATATTATAATAAGAACAAGCGCGCTAGGACATTCCGTGTGGGAGACCTAGTTTTGAAACCTAATAGGAGATTGTCAAAGAAGGCTGACGATGTGGCCGCCAAGTTGTGTCCGAAATACATAGGCCCCTTTAAAATCAAGCGCCGCTTTTCCCCATTAGTTTTTGGTTTGGTTTCTATCGACGGGAAAAATGCCGGTAAGGAACATATTAGATATCTTAAACCTTTTGTCGAAGAGATACCGGAACTCCCTTCGAAAAATGAGAAAAATTCACTCTTGATATAACCGCAGATGATCGGGATAACCCTTCATACCTAAAATAAAGTCCAACGACCAGGTTATAAACGATATACATTTTTGTACCCTACAGCTTCCGGTACCGAAACCGACGGCCTTGGTAACGGCCAATGGCACTCCATACTACGGCCCGTATTTTGCCGACTGGCAATACGTCAACCGGAGGGCTTGGCTGAGGGCGGGAGCTCCACGACCGGCCTCGGTCAAGTTCCCGATCGACGCCATCTGCTGAAAGTGCCAGAGGAGGGGGCACTTACGCAGTGAATGCCCGGACCCAGCCACGGTCAAACTATGCTTCCGGTGCGGCCGAAGGGGAGTCACTGTAACCAGCTGCCCGAAATGCAGCGAACTGGACCGAACCGATCGGGTCTTGAAGGGCGAGAGAAGGCAAGACCCAGGACAACGCCTGATTGAAGACCCGCAGTTGATCCGGCCCACGAAAGAGCTGCCTTCGACCAGGGCCGCCAAAACGCCCCCCTGGGGGGTGGGCCTGCCAGCGAGTATTTGGTTACGCCCGACGACACTGACCAACTGCCGCTGAACGGCCTCCCCCACCCCTTTTTTTTCTTTTTTTGCTGAAATTTTTTTATTAGGTAAGATTATTCGGTTTAGTACCAATTCTCATCGTTTTTTGTGTGCTTTTGACTTACGTGAGGGAGGCTTTAATAAGCGTTGACTAGTGAAATACAAATGTTTTTTTACTGCCTTAATTAGTGTACCTGGTGATTTCGTGACCCCTCCCCCCTTTTTTATTATTTAAGCGAAAGAACATTGACGATACGAGGACAATAAAGAGAACCTCCGAGCCGCTGATCAACAGATCCAGAGATCCCGAGACGCCGCGACCTAGACGCGGTGAAATTCTAAACCTTACATGGAATTTTTTTTGTGACGAACAACTCTCTTTTCCTCTCTCCTCGTCTTGACACTTCCCTTATTTTATAATCCTAATGGAATTTTCGGGATTTTCTTTTTCTCTTCTTACTTTTTAGTTCGCCTACCTCTATAAGCCGACGCAAGCCGGTAGTACAATCCTTATTCTCACTAGTGACTGTCCTATTATTATTTACTCTTATGCCTAAACCGGGGTATCTTGGTGGTGTTAATGATTCCGTGGTAAGAACCGATTTAATATTTTTGGTAAATACATGTCTGACCCAAGCAGCTAGGATTCAAACGACCTGTAATTACCGTCTAAGGCCGGGAGAGTTGTGACGTGGTAGATATTATCCGTCACTTAAAGAACTCCATTTGTCGAGAAAACCGAAAACTTTCGAATTAGCCCGCTTGAGACGTTAGAGCAAGGGTCACCACCAAAACACCACCAGGAAACACTCACGGTCTTATATCTTACTACTTGTTTATTTTCTTTCTTTTCCTATTATTTTCATACTTCTCCCGGAGCCAAACCTGTGATCGAAAGGGGACTCTACGAAACCATGTATATTTAAAAACGGGAACCTTATGCCGCCCAAACCAGAGGCCACCACCGTACGGACGAACGAGACCGCCGATCAAGCAGAGTAGCAAGCGGGCATGGGGCCCCGACCCAACAACGAGAGAGTGAAGTCTCTCTCTAAACAATCGCTCTCACCGGAGTGCCACCCAAACGGTGTAATTATGTATCCGCTACTTTTGTATGTAATTTGAATTAGCCACCTGTGATCTCGGTAACGTCCCTTATTGTATAACTTCTTCGACTTTAGAACTCCGACTTTTACTGTATTTCCGTAAGCCTCTGGACCTGTCACTCTTGCTCGAACCTTTCGACGCTGCATTGAGAATAATTGCACTATCAAAAATGTCGAGTTCGGATGAAGAAACAACCAACTATTTTTCAAAAATAAGAAAGGCAATGGAATCAGGGGAGTTGGACAGGAAATCACTTGTATCAAGTTTTGTATTCTGGCATGCTCGATGGCATGCTCGAGTTTCGCCACCTCTTATAAGTGCCGCGAGTGTTTTCGGATTACTATTTTGTTTGTTTGCTGAGACTCGGTGAATAGCATCTAATCTCATAACCTCCAGACTTTTTAAGAATACGTGTAGTTTCGACGGTATAATCCTCCTCTTTTTTTTTTGTCATTGGGTTTTTGGAATTCTAAAATGGTAAGATTGTGGGAACTCGCGATTACGTAAATTGTATACGTCGGTTCGTGCGTGCACAGCGTGCTATGTTTTATTCTAAATAAATTCGATGCTTTATTTTATTTAATGGGAATCTTGGCCTAGGCATTCTAAATTTATTTTTACCTACCCGCCCCTCTCTTTACTTCGTTGAATAAGTGACGGTAAGAATCTTAAGGAATAATTGATGAAATATAACATGTGAACTTTAATACGTATTACAAAAAAAATAGCAAGAACGGGCGATTCGTAGTTAGGCCGCGGTAACCCCGTTATAATATGTGACACGATCTGAAGAAAGACCCCTAAGCGGCCAAACGTAAATTTTAGAGTAGAAGCAAGATAAGTGGCGACGCGACGGGCCGACAGAACGACATAGAAGGACAATGTTTACACGCTTGTACTGAATAAATTATTAATGATGGAATTTTTTTAACTATTAAAGAGCAAGTTCGAATCTACGTAAAACATTAAAAATCAGAAATTCGATTTTTGGCCGCTTAGTGGTCTTTCTTCAGATCGCGTCACATATTATAAAATAAACCAAACCTCTACGTTTTAAGTGATTTTTAAATTTTTTTATTTTAGATTAAAAAGGAAGTTTATTTACTTAATGCTCTATCGGCCTTGAGGAACACATTCTCATTACAATACGCACACACTTTTTTGAAGTCAAAAGGAAAACGCTTAATTCCTTAAGAAACAGTTTTGGTTTAACTTACTGAAAATGCTACCAAAAAATCGAAATTCCGTTTCTGGTCAAACAGTGTTTGTTTTATTCATAGAAAACTATATTTAATCTTTTTACATGAAACCTATACCTTTTCATTAGGATGAGAATGTAAAATTTTTATTTTTTTTTTATTTTGAAATGCCATTCTTCACGATTAAAATAAAAACTACGCGTCCTATACAAAAATAATTAACAACAAATTTGTAGATCTTTCTTGGATGGATAATTTTTGTGTAATAATCTTTTTTTTCGTATCTTGCACAGTCTGAAAGGAAAATAAATTTTGTATTTCATTTTTTATGTTTCATGAGGTCAAAATTTGAATTTTGTATTTTCTAAGAAAATTCAAAATTTGTTATGAGAATCTTGTAAAGTTTGCAAAAATCAATATTTTTATTCTCTTGACTTTTTTTCATATCGTGCGTTGTTTGGCTGAAAATGTTGATTTCCGTTAGTTTTTTTGGATTTTAAAATTGCTATAACTCTGATAGTTTTCTTTTTATCGAAAAAAGTCGAAAAGATAAATGGTTAAGATTTTTGAGTACTGCGAATTGCCGTACATACAATTTAAAAGTTTGGAAAAAAAATGATTTCAAAACTTTTGAAAATGCTAGAACTTCTTGAATTTTTATCAAAAATAGCTGGCTAACGAACTTGTCATTTTCTTTTAGGGTTTAAAAAAATGTGCCAAAGCTCAATCCAATCTGATTATCTTTTCGAAAGTTATCGTGCCTACAGACAGACAGACTATAGACAGAGTACAGACTACAGACAGACACTTGGGTAAAAATCGTTTTTTCTAGCTCCGGGGGTCTCAAAACGTGGAGATTTGATGAAAACCGACTAAGTTAAATTTTACATAAAACCAATACCTTCTCATTATGATGAGAAAGAACAAAAAAATTCAAAATCCATGGACCGGACGGGGGTCAAATTGGACCAAAGGTGCGCCGGAAATGGTGTCAATCCACAGATAGGTCAATTTGAAGTTTGAATTAAAAATTTGTGCCAATTTTAAACTCGATATTATTAAAGGTTTCACCTTCAGTAAATAATATTTAAAAAAAATTCAAAATCCATGGAGCGGACGGGGGTCAAATCGGACCAAAGGTGCCCTGGAAATGGTATAAATCCACTTACACGGTCAATTTGAGGTTCCATGGATTTTGAATTTTTCATTTTATTTACTGAAGGTGACACCTTCAATAACATCGAGTTTAAAATTGGCACAAATTTTAAATTCAAGCTTCAAATTGACCTTACAAGTCGATTTATACTATTTCGGGGGAACGTTTGTTCGGATTTGACACTTTTTTGATGATGGAACATTAATTTTTAACTTTTTTTACAAATCGTGAATAATGTGCGTTGAAATTAAAATTAAAAAAGCAGAAAAATTATTTCTGTTTGGGAGAAAATTTTGGTTTATGTAAAAATGTGTTTTTTCACTCTCAGTTTTTCTTTTTAGGCCAAATTCGAAAAACCGAAAGTGCCAATATTTTTTATACACATTATTCTACATTGTTATGCAGATATATATAAATTGGACAAATTAAGAATTCGTAAAAATTAGTGTGGAACCGTCACACTCAGACGTCTCGAACTTCAGCCCTATGGGTTACGTTGGTTTCTAAACTTGACAGCTTAGAATTAGTTTTATCAGATTTAGTTGTCGACAGATGATTTTCATTTCGAGCCTATTTCAATCCTCAACTCGACCTCACTTTATTAGATTGAGGGATCAAACTGAAGTACAATTGTCTTGTCGCGTGAACTGTTTTAATACCGAATTAAGTTCTAAATCGAATCCTAGTTTTTACAGTGAGGGTACATGTGATCGACAGCGCCCTTAACAGCTGAAAACAACCGCATTGGCACGTGTAGATCTAGCCTGCTTCCTGCGTATTTAGCATTTTCAAGGATAGTAAATAGATCTTTGATATGAGGAAAAAACGCCACTTCATCGCCTAAATGTAGTGATACGGGAAATATTTGTCAATATGACGTGGAGGCTAGATTCTATATAAGTACAGCGAGTTTAAGGTCTTTGCCGTTGAAGTTCAAGAAAGATTCCAGAAATCATTTCCTGCTTTGAGAAAGATGAAAACGTGCACTTGCATCCTGTTATTCTACGCGCTAATATTTTTCCGCAATGCTGTTCGTAAGTAGAATATAATACAATAATAATGGAATCATACATTAAAATATCTTACATCCAGATATCGACTATATCCGAAAATTCGAATTTCACTTTGAAACATATGTTTATGATCATTGTACGTATTTCGCAAAAAATGTTGTTCAGAGTGCAGCAAAACATTTATTCTACAGTTTTGAAACTGGACGAGGCCATATTTTTAGATATGGAGACGGAAATAAATAAATGTGAAGTAAAATTTTTCTAACATGTGTTAGCAGGAAATTGAGTTTATGGGTACAAGTAAAGATTGAATATGAAATTGTTGAACCGAGTTCGGCAACAATTTCATTTCATACTATGTAATAAAGGTTTTTTTAAAAATTATTGCAGCTCGTAACATATGTCACAAACATTCACGCGTGCCCATAAGTTTAAATTTTTGAATAAATAATCAAAATTATTTAGGTTTGAACCGAAATTTTTGCCAACATATGCTCGAAATGTTTTCCCTCAAGCGCCACACATATGCCAACATATGTTCCAAACATTTTTCTTTACAACGCATGTGCAGTTTGAATATGGCTTACTCTAGGCACTGGTACCTTCTTGAAATAAACTTAGATTTAACTTGAACAAATCTTTTAGTGATTGAAGTTTTGTTTTTAGGGTTTCGTAGCCCCCCCCCCCCCGGGAAAAAGAGCATAAATGCCAACATTTTTGTTAAATAATTTTTGTTCCAACAAATTTTTTCCACAAATTTCTGTTTCAAAATTTTTTTTCTCAAAGATTTCTTTTGCCGACGGCGATACCACGCTGAAAACACCAGTTCTCGTAAGATCACTGAAGTTAAGCATTGTTGGGCGCGGTTAGTACTTGGATGGGTAACCCTTCAGGAATACCTGCGTGCTGTTGGCCCGTCGTGGGTGTGGTGGGCCCACATTGGTAGTAAATATCCACCTAGAAACACTACCTGAATCGGGTAGCGAGGCAATGAACTTTGGAGTTCGAACTGCTAATCAATGTATGTATGTATGTAAAGATTTCTTTTCAAACTTCAAAAAAAAATTTTTTTTCAATAACATTTATTTACTCTACTCTATGCAATATAATAGTATATTGTGCTACAATTTCTGTAAACTTCACAAGAGTTGCAACTGTCTACTCTCAGCACCTGTTGCACACATATTTTTTGTAACAAATGCAAGAAATTTTCGATTTGAGAAACAATAAGCATACATTTTTTGGAAATTTATGGTAAAATTACCAAAAATTACCGAAAATTTCCGCAAATTTTCGGTAAATTTGCATATTACCGAAAATTCATTAAAAGTCGCTAAATCATCGGAAATTTCAGGTATCCAAAGCTTTTTGGAAAGATTCCAAAAAATTCCAGAAATGTATACAAAATTGCTAAATTTCCGGTAATTTATGGACAATTTATAAATTACCGGAAATTTCAGGTAGCCAAAGCTTTTTGTAAAAAATTTCCCGAAATTTATGGAAAATTCCTAAATTTCCCAAATTTCCCGAAATGTATGGAAAATTGCTAAATTTCCCAAATTTTCGGAAATTTATGGAAAATTGATAAATTACCAGAAATTTGAGCTATCCACAAATTTCTAAAATTTTCGGTAATTTATCTGTAATTGATGGTATTTTATCAGTCATTTATGGTAACTTATCACTTCGAGTTTGTCCAATCACTATTCACTACTCCCAATCAGTCTCTCAAGCGTTAAATCATAATGAAGTGAGGTTATTATTCCGGCAGTCCTGGAAAGTAAATTTGAATCGAAATGCGCAAGCGCAGCTGCTAAAAAAGTAATCTTGCTCAAAGACCGCAAGCGCAGCAGCTAGTGACAGTCCTTTAACTGCTTTTTACCACGGCTTTGGAATTGGTCACTTCCCGCACGCAATACATGCCTCGAAAAGCGACCATATCGTGCGTGCATTACAAAAAGTTAGTATTTTCTGTTACCTCCTCCTAACAAATTTTTCGGACGGGCGTTGCAAAAAATAGCGCGTGATACACGTGCGCATAGGTGATTGTTAACTTGTGTGACTGCATCATTCGCCTGCAAAATTCACACTCGCACACAATCAACTATTTTGCACATTTGTATCACAAATAACTATTTAATTATTACCCTGGTGGAAATACACGACTGACGCAGTACTGGCCCAGTACAGATTGCTGGAGCCCCAGTACTGGGCATATATGCTGGGTCAGTACTGGCTGGTTATGCTCCGCAGTACTGGCGTCCGGTACTGGCGCGCTACTGGACACCAGTGCAGGTTCTGTACTGGGAAATCACTGGCGTACGAAAGTTCCAGAGTTAATTTTAAAAATGATGAAAAATCATTAAAATATTTTTAGGACCATCCATTCATCATCATACGACTGCATGTCGTCTGAATATTATTTATAATTACAAAAGTGTAAATTGCAAAATTTTGTTTAATTTCAATACCCACTATTGCTGTACTCTAAATATATAACAAAACAGTTATTAAAAAATAAATAATAATTGATTGTGAGTATTTTGTCTATAAATCTTAATGGACCTGCTTAGAATGAATACTTATATTACATTTTTTGAACATTATATAACAAATAAAATTTCTAACGCTACGGGGTTTCAAACCTACATCTATACCTGAATCTGTCGCCTAGCATTCGGTAGTCTTAACAATTACTCTATATCTACAGAATTGAAAACCAATGAAAAAACCATCCATAAAAGCCACAGCTCAAAAAAGTTAAGACAGCATTTTTTCAACTCTTTTTTCTCATTAATTTTTTTATTATTACATGATATCATATAAATGTAAAATAAATGAACTGTTAACGGGAATATAAATAAAATAATTTCTAAACAAATAATTTAAGTCGATTACAATTTTTCTTCGTGTAATATTTTGTTTTTCCGCGTTTTAGAACATTTCGCAACTTTTGACAATGACATAAAATGTCATTTTTGATGAGCATTTAAAATTTGTATCGATGGAACTTAGAAATTTTATCGCGTACTGCGACAATTTTTTTTAAACTTTCGTGTAACATTTTGCTTCTTAGGTGTTTTAGACTACTTTAAAACGATTCAGAATTACATGAAATGTAATTTTTTCTGAACATTTATAATTTATCATAAAGATGGGTCTTAGAATTTTTTCCCCCTTTAGAAAAAACAAAAAAAAAATGTTTTCGCGATATTTGTATTTATAGCTTTTCGAAATTTTAGAACATTATTACTAGAATTATGGGCCAAGTGAGGCCGTTCGGGCTCACCCTTGAAAACCACCCTCACTATATGCACAACTAACATTTTCAAAATTATGTTTGATTTTTGATATTAGCACATTAAAAAACGTCAAAAATCTTCTTATTAGGCTTTCGTAGCCCCGAACTGAACCCCTTATAGTTTCGAACGGGTGTCCGTCCCTCTGTCGTACTTTTTCCAAGGAAGGGAAGTGAGGGGTGGGGAAAGTTGGTGGATTAGGGGAGGGAAAGTTTTCGACGAGGAGGTTTCAACGACTTAATTAAGTTTTTTTCAAGGAAAATGATTTTCAAAATTAATAAAAAAATTTTTGTTTCTCAAACAAATTTTTTCCAATTTTTTCAACAATTTTTTCCAAGAATTTTTTTCAAAAATTTGTTACTGAACATTTTTTTCAAATATTTTTTACTAAAAATTTTTCTCAAAATTTTGTTGTAGAATGTCCACGTTTTGAGACGTTCGGAACCCAAAAAACAGATTTTCGCAAATTTTGTCTTTCTGTTTGTCTGTAGATTTTTATTCTGCAAGTATATTTACCCAATTTTCGAATAACTATTTATTCCTCCAAATTTCTAGATCAATCAAATTCTTGCTGAAATTAGGTTCTGAAAGAACGTTTTCAGTGAATCCTCGTAACATAGAATTTACTATTACTATTATTAATAGTAAATAGTAAATAGGGTAACCAGACGTCCTCATTCAAGAGGACATGTCCTACTTGTCGCTTGCTTGTCCTCCTGCCCTCTTAAACTTTGAAAAAACCATAAAATGTCCTACTTTTTGGTCAAAAGACAAAAGTTACCTTTTTTCCATAAAATATTTCCCACCATCGCCTTTTATATTTTTCCCTCGTCGGAGATTCTGGAAAATATGCTAATAAACATTTTAAAAAATTGATAATCCAAAAAAATTTCAATTTTTTTCTTATTATGGGTGGGCGAGGTTATGTCCTTTTTTTCCACTTGGGCATCTGGTCACCCTAATAGTAAATGACGAGATATCATTTGAAGATTTCAAGTGCACGTTACGTAATTTAATATCACATTAATACCTTTCAGTTTCACGAAATAAGTTCAAATATCCAAAATTTAAAGTTATAATTCCCGATTCTGATCAAATCGATCCGATGCTCCAACTTCAAATTTTTCATACACTCAGAGAAATGCCCTCTTGTGACAAAAGGATGTTTCTTGACGTAAATGAAATTTCCTCTTGAATTTGAGGTTGAGAGGATTTTCATTTGTCTCAACAGGAAACGTTTTGCAGCAAAAAATGTCCACATGCGACTAACTTTACCTATTCTTGCAGCCACAACCATGATGTCATGCTAGAATACTTAATTTTAATAGAGGTATGAAACATAAATAAAATTTGATTGCCTACAGATCATAGCCAATATTAAATGACATACGATTAATGTCAGTAATCAATTCACGTTACCACACAAAATAAAAATTTAAATTCAATAATTAGGTGGTTCAATATTGTGGAAAAATCAATCAGTCAGTAACTAATTATTCAGTTTACAACGTCAAAAGTAAAGAACAAATATTTTCATTTAAACGTCCAAATAACTTTTACTTTATATTTTTATGAAAATTATAATTATAATTAACGTTTTAAACTAATTTCAGAAGAAATTAAAACATATTTACAAATAATTGCGAGAGTGGAATTAAGGTACTCATTCAAAAATAGCACAAAATTTAAAAAAAATCATATAGTTGCAAAAGAGATATGTTAAATATAAATAAACTTTCATTATACGAATTATAGCCAGTATTCAACTACGTAAGCTTGAAATAAATAATTAATTTATGTTTTTCAATATAGAAAGTTTGTAATTCAATCTTTATGTAGTTTATTATTCTAAATACGTAAAGAAGGCTATTTTGACAATTGTGAACTTGCCGCTTGAGCGAAGCGAGGCACAGTGGGGCAAAATGGACAAAATTCGAGCCTCGATCCAATTCTCAACGAATTAAAAAAAATTGCTCAATACTTGGAAGAGAGCCTACTAACACATTCGATTGCTATAATTGAGAAATTCCTGAGTTGCGGGAACTCCACGAATTCCGTGAATCTATGAATTTCGTGAATTCGATGAATTTCGTTATTTCCACGAATTCCGTGAATTTCGTTAATTCCACGAATTCCGCGAATTCCATGAATTTAGTGAATTCCATAAATTCGATGAATTCCATGAATTCTGTGAATTCCATGAATTCCGTGAATTGCGTGAATTCAGTGACTTCGAAGAATTTCATGAATTCCGTGAATTCCATGAATTTCGTAAATTCCGTGAATTCCGTGAATTCCGTGAATTCCATGAATTCCGTGCATTCCATGATGTCTGTGAATTCCATGAATTCCGCAAATTCCATGAATTCCGTGAATCCCATGAATTCCGTTAAATCCAGAAATTCTGTGAATTCCATGAATTCCGTGAATTCCGTGAATTCTGTGAAATCCGTGAATTCGACGAATTTCATGAATTCCATACATTCCCGGAATTCCATAAATACCCTGAATTCCATGAATTTCGTTAATTCCATGAATGCGACGAATTCCGTGAATTTCATGAATTTCGTTAATTCCATGAATGCGAAGAATTCCGTAAATTTAGTGAATTCCATGAATTCTGTGATTTCCATGAATTCGGTGAATTCCACGAATTCCTTTAATTCCGTGAATTCCATGAATTCCGCGAATTCCATGAATTCCGTGAATTCCATGAATTCCGTGAATTCCATGAATTCCTTGAATTCCGTGAATTTCATGAATTCCTTGAAATCCATAAATTCCGTGAAATCCATGAATACTGTGAATTCCGTGAATTCCATGAATTCCGTGAATTTCATAAATTCATGTGAAACAGATAGAGCATGTTTGGTGTACTTGACAATTTTAGATTGTAAGTGAAAGGAAGAAATACCGTACTTTGTAAAAGGGAGACTGTGGGGACCAGCGATGCAATTTGTTTCAAGATAAAGATAATTTCCTCCATATTCTCGCTTGCGTGGTGCAGTGTATGTGTAGCGGGCATACAATTTTATGTAGCGGTCGTAAAGTTTCATGGCGGCCCGGCGCGGCGGCGGAGTGCGCTTGAGTGAACGTCACTGGGCTGGATGCCCAGTCACGTTCGCACATGCGCACTCCGCCGCCGGGCCGACATGAAACTTTACGCCCGCTACATAACACTTTACGCCCACTACACAAGCACTCACACACTGCACTACGCAAGTGAGAATATGCAGGAAATTATCTTTATCTTTAAAAAAATTGTATCGCTGCACTCCACAGTCTCTCTTCTGCAAAGTACGCTATTTCTTGCTTTCACTTATAATCTAAAATTGTCAAGTACACCAAACATCCTCTATCTGCTTGACATGCTTCTTTTCAAGAAGGGTAGGACAAAAAGTATGGTGTGTATCAAGGGCGTACGGCTATTTTGCCTCGTGCGAGTGCCGACCTCGCTTCGCTCGGGCGGCAAGTTCCCACTCGTCAAAATAGCCTTCTTTACGCCCTCGATACACAATATACTATTCTTAACTTTCTTGAGCTGTGGCTTTTGAGGATTGTTTTTTCATTGACTTTAAGTTCTGTTCGAAACCCCGTAACGTTAGAAATTTTATTTGTAATATAATGGATAAAAATGTAATATATGTAGTCCTTCTAAGCAGGACCATGAACATTTATAGGCAAAATACTAGCAATCAATTATTAGAGTAAACTTCCCCTTATTTCAACGTCCTTGAATTGTACGCAATCGATTATTTTAGGACTGAAGGGGCCCCGACCTCTACCGCGATTCGGCAGTTTATTTTTTATCAAGCAACGTTTATTGGCTGCCCCGGCCTTGTATCGCTGCGCTTGCTCTAAGCAACTTTTTCAACTATGCATATGCCGAAAAGCGCGGGTCGATTCGAAATCAATAAATACTATCAATAATAATACAGATGAATACACTTGACATTCCGACAACCCGACATTCAATTTTTAAAATTAACTCCGGCATTTTCGTACGCCAGCGGCTTGCCAGTACAGAATGAGTACTGGTGTGCAGTACCGCGCCACTACCACACGCCAGTACTTCGGAGCATTACCAACCAGTACTGGCCAAGTACTGATGCCCAATATTGGGACTCTGGCAATCTGTACTGGGCCAGTACTGCCCCAGTGGTGTATTCCCACACGGGACGTTAAAAACATTGATATTCACGTGTACCCATTCTTTTGAAATTTTGGATAAATAATAAGAATCAATAAGGCTTGAACCAAAACTTTTGTCAGCAAATCGGAAATTTTTCGTTAAAGCCCCACGTTTATGCCAACATACGTTCCGAAAATTTATTTTCACAATCTGTTTCCTTCCATTTGTGCATCTCAAACTTTCTTTCCATTATATTCCACAAATTTCCTCATAAAATTAATACATTTCTAAAATTTCTTAAATTTTTAGACATTTCGAAAATGTTAAAGGTAATACTAATATATGGTAGTGGTAATATATCGGTAATTTTTTATAACAGTTCTGCTGGGCCCATGCGTAATAGCACTAATCTCACTAAAGAATAAGTCATATTCGTTTTTACAATGCCCCGTCTGAAGGTTCGATAAGTTACCATGAATTTCTATAAATTTAAGAAATATATGGAAATTTGTGGACATTTATAGGCATTTATGGTAATTTACGGAAATTCATAGAAAAGTATGATAACTTACAGGTAATTTTTAATAACAGTTCTGATGGACGCATGCGCAATAGCTCGGGCTATAATTCCTAAAATTTATAGAAAAAAAATTCATGAAATTGATAAAAATTTATATTTGTAAAAATTGATGAAATCTAAAAACTTTTGCACAGCTTTTGATAACATTGATAATGTTCTGCTGGACGTACGAATTATGCTCGTTGTGTTTCTATGGCTTCTTGAAGTTTTCTGGCCCTCCAGAGATGCAATTTTCAGCAGGGTTGTTTTTAAAAATACTTTGCATGTCCTACATTTCTCACAGGCACATATTCTGCGTAGACTTAAAACTTAGTCAAAAATAATCTTTGGAATCTGCATCCATCGAGGCGTATCTTTATAAAGCCAGAACACCCAACTCGAGCACTGCTCTAGTGGCCGCACAATGGGCCAAATTGAGGCTGCGGATGCAGAAAGGAGATATAGAATTATTTTGCTAGAGTGGGGAGGCCTCTGAGCACTTGAAAGTAAAGTTTTGAATTTTTATTTTTAAAATACATATCCACATCGTAAATTAAATTCCGCATCTTTTTCACTTAATAAAAAAAGTTGTAGCTTTTTTATTTTCTGAATTATTTATAAAAAAAACTGTTTTTTTCTCAGATTAAAATATCTCGCCTTCCCGTGTGGAAAAATTTCGTGGCAGTCTCAAGTAGAGAGATCGTCTGGCTAGTCCGAATCTAGACCGTCTACTTAAGACGGTCTGACAGGGTCTGGCTTGGCCCCTCTCAGACGGTCTCGATTGAAAATATCTAGTTCGCGGCAGTCTTCAGCACAGAGACCGGCTGGCCAGTCCGAATCTAGACCGTCTACTTAAGACG
>CAKNYM010049703.1:127535-173334 GCA_932195095.1 Andricus curvator
GACCGTCTGTCCAGCGGCTGAACAGACACAAGATGGTCTGTCCAGCGCCCGGCCAGCGCCACGAAATTTTTCCACACGGGTTTTTTAACTTCAACTCGCGACGAAATCGGCCATCCTTAATATGTTAAAGTAACATTCGTGAGAAGTATGCATTGACATCTTTTGCGACCTGTGACGGTAGCAAAAATTGAAAAAGTTTATTTGAAAAAAGTTAATAATTTTTTATCGAGGCGTTGGACAATTCGTGCACAAATAACTTTGATCGTTTCGGGAGTCGAGCGAATTTTGAGTAAGCAAAAACTGTCAGCGAGAAAGTTGCTCAGGAAGGTTCAAAGAAGTTTTCTGGAAATTTTTAGCTCAATCGAAATATTAGTTAACAAACTGTTACTGTTTTACATTTCCAACGCGATCGATTTTCTCTCGCGTAGGCTGCGGTACGGCCGGTAAGATGTTACTACACAACGTTAGGTGGAACTCCGTTGCAGAGGCCGGTCAGATACAGATAGTTTTTATTTGAAATACGAAAAATCAGGACTTAATCTAATCTACATAAAAATGGGTAGTGATAATTCAGAATCACGAGTCTCAAATTTTTGGTAGTATTAAAATAAAAATATATAGTAAATAAACCCAAGAAAACAAAAAAAAATAAAGTGGAAATACTATTTATATCGCAGATTTTAATTGGTAAATATTAATTAGTTCAATAAACACATAAAATACAAGATTTTTAACTTTGATTGAAAAAATAATTTTAGGTAAGTTTACTGGTCAATTTAACCAGACTTTCTCCAGTTAAAGCTTCTGATTATGACTTTAAAACAATAGTAGATTTATTCTTCAAAATGATCTCTAATTTTTTTCAAGCAAAAACCGTCACTGCATTTATATTTTGAAATTTTTTACAGCTTTCATAATACGTATTCATATATAGCGTAAAAAAAAAGAAAATATTATGTAATATTTCAACGATTATTTTTGGTTTAAAAAAATCAGAACGAGTATGCAGGTATGTTTACAAATAGAGGTGAGACAGAGGAAACGCGGGATACAAGAAAGGAAACGTGTACAGATTATTTATTCTTAAGAATTTTATGAAACTCATGTCTCTAGAAGTGGCAACGTTTAAATATTATAATCAGAAAGAAAACAAAAGAATTATTATAAACCACGATTTGCCACGTTTTATTGCATTTGAATTGAAAAATCTCTTACGTACTCTAACTCTGGGGCAACAACGGCTTGCCGGGCATGGCGCAGCCTACGCAGGAGTAATCTATGGCACCGGAAAATTAAAACATGAGCAGTTTGTTAACTACTATTTAAAATGAGATAAAAATGTTCAGAAAACTTCTTTGAACCTTCCTGACCAACTTTCTCACTGACGAATTGTGCACGAATTGTGCAACGCCTCGGCAAAAAATTATTAACTTTTTTTCAAATTACATTTTCAATTTTTGCTAACGTCATCGGCCGCAGAAAATGTTAATGCATACTGCTCATGAATGTTACATTAAACTATTGAAAAGTGCCGACTTCATCGCGAGTTGAAGTGAAAAAAGGCGAAATATTTTAATCAGAGAAAAAAACCGTTTTTTATAAATAATTCAGAAAATAAAAAGCTACAACTTTTTTCATTGAAAGAAAAAGATGCGGGATTCAATTTACGATGTGGATATGTATTTACGAAATTCAAAACTTTATTCTATAGTGCCAAGGGTCCTCCCCACTCCAGCAAAATAATTTTATATCTCCTTTTTCCATCCGGCGCCTCAATGATCACATCTGTATCAAACGTGGTACAAAGGGGTTCTTGAAGTCCCTGATTTGGAATTTGATATCAAAAGTTACAAATTTAAAATGGCGGATCCAACATGGTGGCAAAAATTGTTAAATTTTTACATATTTGGTTGAAACTTGGTATAAAGCGGGTTTTGAGCATCTCTGATTTCAAGTTTAACGTCTAAAGTTAAAAATTCAAATCGACGGAGCAATTACGTCGGATATTTGTTTTGGAAAATTCTAAAACTGAGCACTCCAAAGATACTAGATTATAGTCTAGAAAAATCTTTAAAATGTAGTTTCCGCTGGGTCAACCGTGTTTGCAGAAAGTTCAAAAGACATAAGCAGCGGATGCATGAAGTTACATGAAATAATAGAGCGCAAGATGAACATTTTATAAAAAATGCTAAAACTGAGTGCAACAATGGACTTTATGAGTTTTTCAAAAATATTTTCTCCACATTAATTGAAAAAAGTGGTTGGAATAATGTAATTAGAACAAAAAAGTAAATAATTTATATTTTGGGAAGAAATACCAAAATTATAGATAAAAGTATAGGGTAAGGAGGGGCAGCGCCGACCGGTGGGGCAAAGGTAACTTTGCTTATAACATCGCTATTATTTAACAATTTTCATTCTACTTTGCATTAAATAAATCTGTTTTATTATAGAGATAGCGTTACTTACTGATATCTTGAAAATTGACGTTGTAAAAGAAAAATTATGCAGAAAAGAGTTTTGACAACGAAAGAATGGAAGATTCGCTGGCAGAAATGTAAAGTTTTCGACGTTATTGGCAATACTTACAGTATGAAAATTTGACATTTTGACAGATAAAACAATATCACATTATGTCATTATAATAATTGAACGTAATACAAGTCCAAAGTGTATTTAATATCGTAAATAATTGAGGCCTCACCAGTGGGGCAAGCCCGACCAAAATAATAGTTTACACGTGCTTAGGTTATAAACGTATCATAAGTTTGGTCGATAAGTCATCGGTAATGTAGAACAGCCACTTATCTTCTGGGCTACATGCAAGAAACTCTATTATATATTATTATTTTCAATCCGTCGGTAGAGCGGGTGTTCTGTACTGGTACGGTAGAAACCTTTGCGCGTACTCCGTCTCTAGCTGAATGTCAACTAATAAGAGGTTATATCACAGCTATCACTATTTTTATTAAAAATAACTTATTCTTCTTGCTGAATATGTTTAAAGGTAATTTTTCCAATACATAAAATACCACAGACGCGGAACATCATGTTTTCCACTCTTCAGATGTTTTGATTTTCATAAAAAGCTGCGGTTGGCTTTGCCCTCCGGTGTGGGGCAAAGCCGACGAAATACAGCTTGTCAGAAATAATTCAATTATTAAATCATTGTTTTATTCATATAATTGTTACTTATAGAATTATGATGTACAATAATGTAGGACTCGAAATGGGAAAAAAATGGATCAATTCCACATCTTATTAACTTTAAAAAAATCATTGACTGTTAACTGGTCGGCGCTGCCCCTCCTTACCCTACGTCAAGTTTTTCCTCCCACATTTCATCAAGCGTTCAAAGTATGCTTTTCGAAAATAATAAAATATGCAATTGATGATCTGAAATAGTAGATAAAATTACCGTTGCTCATTATTCTATTTTGTCAATAAACGTGTGAGTAAACTACAAAAATCTTAAAAATGTAGTTTCTGCAGGGTCAACCGCGTTTGCAGAAAGTTCATTTGCAGTACTGAGCATCTGTACTGGGCCAGTACTTCACCGGTGGCGAACTCCAGCAGACTACTGAATTTTCCATCTGGGAAAGGGATACTTTTTTTTAAATTTAGAAATTAATTGCCTGTTCTAAATAATTTTTATAAAAAGTTACTTTAATATATATAGTGGAGTAAAATAGAGTGAGCAAATGGTTCTGAAGTGCATTCAGAGTGAATATAATTAATTCGCACCGCACAGAAGAAAAATTCTAACCCATGCTCAATCCGGAGTTAAAGAGTCGTGACGGGACTTCTCACGGAGTTTATGTTCGGAGCTCCGTTCGCAGAAAACTTGCAAACACTCTCTTCGCAGTTGTTCGAAACATCATGGCCGCAAGTTAACGCATGCGAAACAGCAAACTCGAAAACTTGAAAATTCTAGAATACAGAATTCTAGATGGTCGCGTGTCGCATTCGGTGCGATTTGATATTTGATATTTAGAAAAGTGAAATATGTCGACGATAAAATGAGTGAGCTATGGCAACCAGACAAAGTGGGAGCAAATTGTATGTATGTTCATATCCATCATGCTTTTGAATCTTTTGTATGATTTAGAAAAATTGTGCGGATTATTCCTTTTAAAATTGATAAAGAAATGCTTGGAAAATTGTTCCCAATTGTTAAAAGGAATAATCCACACGAGTTTTTCAAATCGTAAAAAAAGATTCAAAAGCATCATGGATATGCTCATAATTATTATTATATACAATTATACCTACCGGCGTCTATGAAATCTTCGTATCCCAATTCGGATTCATAAATAGTTTTCACCCACTTTGTCTGGTTATAATATCTCGTTTTTTTTATCATCCGCATATTCCACTTTTCTAAATATTTAATAACGAATCGCACCGACGCGACAAGCGACCATCTAGAATTCTGGAGTTTTACCATAAAATATATTCAGAGTACTGGAGTCTATTTCTAAATAGTGAAATACTCCCTTCAGCGTTCCTTTCTAGCGATATTTACTCCTTAAAATCAACTCCTGATGGTGTCGTGGGACATCTATAGGGTCAGAATGGAGTTGATTGAAATAACTCCGGACAGTGCAGTTAGGGAGTTATTTTCCAAGAGTTACATTTTAACTCGTCTTCTTCTACTCCGCTTGCCGTTTACTCAAAACGGTGGGACTTTTATAGGATATGCTTCGGTGTTGATTTTAACACCGCTTTTTAACAGTGTAAATTTCAAAACCTTACCATTCCTTCTGAGAAAATAATTTTCTTTACTTTTCATTGTTTTTGCATCAGTATATGAAAATGCACAGAATGACGCAAAATTTTTATTGAACATACACATCTTGAAGGGAGAAAATTTCGCCTTACTCTTTTTGACATTGTGGGGAGGCCGGAAAATGGACAATTGGCAGAAAGTGCTTCATGGATTTTTTTTATAAATTATAAACGTGACAAAAATATAATTACAAATAATTTTTAACACTTTTTTTACCTTTTTTCAATTGATCGGTTCATATTGAAGACGCGTGAGAAAAAATCTTATATTTTCAACCTTTGCCAGTTGATATATTCCCTTTCCATAAAATATGACCTCCGAATAACATTCAATGTTTTATGTTTGCCGATTTGTCAATGATCATTAAGAAGTCAAAATAACATGATACTCTAAAAATACGTAATTGAGGGTGTTTAGATTCTCAAAATATATTCACTTCATCGAAATGTTGACCCTTGTTTTTGTTAATATTAACTGACTCTGATAAATTTCATATTTGTAACGACCATCGTGTTTAATCCCCAAGCGTGGTTTGGGTCTCAAGCTTTCTGTTTTTCCGAAAATAAGTCGGCCAACTTATCCTCAGAAATTGGAGAGTTTAAATCTCAAGCTAACGTTTGCAGCGAATTTATTTTGATTTTCTTTTATTCCTAATAAAAGATGATTTTGACTTTTCGGTTGCTCGTCAGGAATAACAGTAGACTTGTGCCTCCTTCAAAGTTTTGGGAATTGGAATTCTGCAATGAGTTTTTCTTTAAATAGCTTTTTCAAATATTTGATATTCAGCGTAGGCTTCAACTGTTTCAGAAAGATAAAGTTCTTGGGAACCGGAGAAGAGCAAATTTTCGCCGATTTCCAACGGTTGGGAGGAGCGGGCGACCAATAACAGAGCTCGATTGTCCTTCCCATAGCTGAAACACGCGAGAAGTAGCTCGGTGGTTGTGAATCCCCAAAAATCGTCAGGAGCTTAGTTAGCAGCTTTTCGAGCGAGAAGCGCATCGTATCATAGAAAACGATTCACGCCGGCTAATAATTCTATTCGAGTTGTACACCCGAATTATATAAGTAAATTCATTCTTCTGTCCTTAAATTTCGGCTCTCTTTATTACCACCAGTTTTTTTTTTCACTGGCTTTTTGCGAATCATCAAATTCCCAGTTCGAATTTTAGCGTCCAGCCAAATTCTTCAGAAGTCATCCAGGATTCCGGATCTCTCGGCTTCGATAATGTCGGAGGTTTTCCATCAGCGATCGAAGGTTAGTGATGAAGTGTCCGCCGAAATTTCATCATTAATTTGACTTTGTCAAAAAATCTCGCGGGCGAGTCTCATCTCGTTCTTCGGTAGTGCGTGGCGCGATCGCGATTTCTTCCTCGTTCGTTCGCTTGAGATCGTCGGTTGGCAGTCGCCGGACTGTCGACCGAACGACCGAAAGGAAGGGTTCGATTCGGGAGTTATGACACTGAGGTTTTGACTTTCGAACGAGTCTCTGGCGTTTTATTTCTTTGGGTACGGGCCGCAACTTTTTTTTCTCCCCCTCGCGCGGACTACTTTTGTTTTTGAGTTTTTCTCTATCACAATGTCGGATTGATTTTAGTCTTACATGTATTCGTTCAACCAATCGATGCACTCCGGTGATTGGAATCCCGCGTGGCAGTCGCAGTGTTGTCGGCCCGGTTTATTTACGCTCTTTGCCCCTTATTTCCTTCCGGGAGATCCTTTCTTTGGAACGTCTTTCGTACCTCCCGAGGTCGTCTGCCAGAAGCCCTACAAACGTCCCGGAAAACCCCGGAAGCGTCTAAATCGCAGACGCGTCTAAATCCCCACTGTGCCTTTATCTCCGCCTTCGCTTTCCGAAACAGTCAAGTCGTCAAGTTCCGGTCTCGTTTTTCCACACAGGCTACCGTCTCCGCGCCCGGTTTCCGCCAGTTTGGAATACGACCCACAGTTTTCAGATTTCTGTCCAGATTCTCTCGGTCCGGACTACGAACCGGAAAGTCCAGCTTTTTATTCGGTCGGAATTCCAAAAGAGCGAATTCTGGAATTTCCACCGAGTTTCTCTCCTCTCGCTCCCCCCGTGTCCGCCTGGTGGCATTTACTATCCCTGCACCCGCTGAGCCCCCAACCGGAAATGTCTCCTCGGCGACGGAACTTTTTCGCAGGCTGGAAACGAGTTTGGAAAGTCCGGACAGGGAGCTTTTGCTCATACCTCTCACTCTCCATGGGGAACCGAAACAGTATCAACTTTGGGACTGCATTTGGGCTATCTTTATTTTCGATCAATAGCAAATGTGTGTGTTTCTTCGAAAAAATTCTCTAATAAAAATCACTATAATATATCTTACAGATGGAAGTGAAGATCCGTCGGGTCGACGTCCAGAATCAAGACGAACATTTTCTTCAAGACTACAACATGCCGACGATCAATCTGCAGGACCTTCAGGTTCTAGCAGTAGTGATGCAGGTCCTAGTAATCAATGTTAGTATATTATAATTTTTTGAACTAACAAAAAATTGTTGAAACTTAAAAAATATCAACATTATATTTCCTAATTGCCAATAAGTAATGGTTCTCACTGAAAGGCTCGGGAAAATAAATCGATGAAAAAAAAGTGGTCGAAGCGTAAAACAAAATATACCTCCGTATTCACCTCGACGCGGCTAACAAATTTTTCTTATAAAACTTTTTAATTCGACATTTATTACTCAAGTTGAACAATAAAAACTTACAAAATTTTCCGATCGAAAATCGATGTTTTATAAAACACAACTTGCGATTATTTGGCCGTTCGTTCGTTTCCGTCGTTTTGCCCCTGCTCCTTTGTTACTTAATAACAAAGGCTGCTAACCGGAGCAGTCCAGCGGCAGAGTGTCTTGACTTCAACTCTCTCCCATTTCCACAATTTTCGACCGATTTTTTTCAAATTTTCAGGACAATTTTCTCAAAGTCTAGTGAACGACTTTTTTTGATAAGTTATTTTAACTAACATTTTTTCGATGATCCTTCCGCTGATCAAAGTTGGCGTAACGTGGTTTTCGTTCGGAATAAATTTGTTAATGAACAACAATAAACATATCACTTTTTTGAACAAAGTGCTTTGCTTGTAGTCATCGCTTATGTATTTAGAATATACCATACAAATTTTAAGCAGTTTTATCAACAAACGGCTTCTTCAAGTTTGTTGGCCTTCCAGCTATTGCCGTAGACACCTCTCCGCGTAGATTTAGAAGCCTCTTAAAAATAATCTTTGAAATAATACTGCAGCTGTATAAAGTTTGTACAAGGGGGATTTTTGGAGTCGCTGATTTCGAATTTGATGTCAAAAGTTACAACTTTAAAGGGTAGATCCAATATAACGAAAAAAAAAGTTAAATTTGCACACATTTATCTGAAACTTGGTATGAGTGTTGTTTTGGGGTCGCCAATTTCAAATTTCTGGAGTTCGTTGAAAAAATTCTTTAATGAAAATCTCTACATTATATCTTACAGATGAAGTTCCTCACACGCCGCGAAGGCTACTTCCAATAAGGACCGCTCCGAATCATGTGGTGGTCGGGGATCATTTGCGCAATATGAGGCCGTGGAATGCCCAAAGCCGTGCTGGAAGTCCGAGCCATCCATGTTGGTATATTATAATTTTTTTAACTAACCAATATGTAATGTTTCTCGCTGAACGGCGTCGACCCCTAGGGACCTTCGAAACAGGTTTCGAATTTTAACTTACAAAAGTAAATATTCTTATAAGAAATTTAATTGCCCATCTCTTTTCATTAAACAAAAATGTTGAGGTTTTCCCCATTTTCAACACCGTTAACTATGACTGCAAAATGAACAAAGCCGAGAAAATCGACAAAAACTGTTCGAATCTTTATTCGCCCGTATCGCGAATACAAGCCACAAAATGGTTTAAAATTGTCAATTAATTATATTAGAAATGCAGTTAACGGTACATAATTGGGATGCTGAATTTCGAAAAAACGCCGTAACCGGCATTTACGGCTCTTTTCGAATTACGGACCTCAGAAACAGATCTGCTGTAATTTGAGAGAACGCCCTTCATGGTGAAAGAATATATAAAAACAATTAAATTATTACAAATTTGGAATTTGCAAGATATGGGATTAAAAAATTATTCAATTTTCAGAAATGATATTTTAGAAGTTTGTAATTTGAAACATTCTTTGGAACAGTTCAATTCCAAAGACTTCAAATGGAAAATTCTTCAATTATAAAGATTTGCAGTTCAAATATTTTCAATTTTGAAGATTCACAATTAAAAACTTTTGAATTTTGACAAATGTATAAATAAAAATTCTGACATTGTGATGAATTTGAAGATCAAAAGTCAAGAGTTTCTACTTTTAGACCGTTAAGCCATTTCTCTTTCGGGATAAGTGTGACTCACTCGGTGAGGAAGGGAGTAATGTGGTAGAGGGGTTATAGATTTTTCGATTGACCTATAATTCACGTCTTATTTCATGAAACAATACGTTCGTTTCGCATGGTCGGATTAAGGTGGTGGATGCAAGCTTTAAAAAAGGACTACAAATTCTTCCTTAGAAAAAAAAAATGGGATTAAAATTTAAAAAATTAATTCAATTATCTATCGAGATAACTTGCTAATACTTCTACTTTTTTTTACTCCACTTATGCTGAACATGAAAATCTAGAATCATTTTACGAATTATTTTTCACTTTTTTCTGCACTGCTTCTTGTGCCTATAAAATTTCGATACTGATACATCACAGTTTCTATCAAGACTTAAGTTTAAATATTGAGATCATATTTCTCCGAGTGCCAAGGCGAGAGTCCCTGTCGTGAGGGTTTCGATATTTTTGTCATCAGAGTATCAAACCCACAAACCTGAGTACGATCCCGACACTTGAAATACACGCATCGGAGGAGAATTTTATTACGTTTTGAATTTTAATTTTCACCAAAAATTAAGGATTTAAATTTTTACAAGTTTTAGTGGAGTTCTCGACAAGTGTGCGAAACTATGAATGTTCACGAAACTTTGGCAACATTCATAGTTTCGCACACGATGGAAACCCGAAAAATCTTCAAATTCTTAATTTAAATTTATTATAATGAATCATCGTGAAAGTATTAAATCTATTATTAAATCTGAATCAGTTATAACTGATGGCAATCAAGATTTGTTCTCTTCTTCTGACTCTTCTGAAGGAAATTAAAATTCAGGAGAAATAGAAAATAAAAATTCAATAACAAAAGCTATCAAGGATACACAGCGGAAATCACCAGGTTTGTTAGTTTATCATCTAAATAAAACGGCTGATGAATGAACTGCGTAAATTATTTATGAAATCGTTAATTAAATTTATTGTAAAATAATTTAGTAAGTATTTGAATAATAAAATTATATTAAAATGAGTAAGAGGATTTGAAAGTTCAGACAATAAGAAATCAGGGATAATAGTGAATGCACAAATCTGTAATTACGAAACTGTAGAAGATTAGAGATAAGATTGAAGATTCAAAAGATATAAAAAAAGTGCCCCTAGCTTGTAGATTTTTATGCTGAAGATTTGGAAGTTACCTGAGCCACTGAACTGTAACAATATGTTGCTTTCTTGAACTCTGCTCCCAAAGACAAAAAATTATCTGCTGTAACTATTTGGAAATGGATGTGAGATTCAGACACAACGTCGATATTCCCGAATGTATATATTGCTTTTACACTCTTCTCAACCATTCCCATCACAAATTGTGAGACGAGAAGATATTTCTCAACTACAGCTAGGGTAAAATCAGAACTTTGTTCAACTATCGGTGATATAAGATTAACTGGTCTCAGTTTATTGGCAATCGAGAGAGATCGTCTAAAGTTACTATCTTTTGAAGATCTAATAAAACAATTCGCAAAAGCAAAAGCGCGAAAAAATATGTTTCTTAGATGTATGCACGTATGATACACATATTCATAGTTGTAAGTGCAATAATAAATATCATTGTTCAAAATATAAAAAAAACGAAAAGTTCATTTAATTATTTTCATGAACTTAATTTGTTCATAATTTATTTTATTGTATCCATTGTACCAGAGATTTTTCTTAGGGGAGCCCAAGTTGCCTTAACCCGGTTCTGTCGTTTCGCACCTTCGAGAGCACCTATCACAAGGACAATTACTTGCACCGAATATTTCGGGTCCAGTCGTTGAAGCTCTCTTTTAAGGTCTTGATACTTCTCCTCCTTTTCATTCTCCTTGGCAGTGATGTTGTAGTCGGACGGAGACGGAAATTTGATCACAAATATAGTTAGTTTCTCGAAGTCTTGGAGAACGATGTCGTTTTGGACAATTGACTCTATCTCCCCTGGAGCGTTCGGCATGGTAGGGTCGAGACCAACACCGTAAGAACGATAAAGATGGTAATGAAGCACTCTCAGGGCCGCCTTATGTCTATAAATATACGTTGTCCCTGCGTGGTTCGGACACCTTGATAGTATGTGTTCTAGGTACTCAGCGTGTGCATGACTCGCTCTGCACCTATCGCTGGGAACTTCTTGACATAAAATTTGGTCACGGTATGCTAAGGTGGAAATGACATCGTCCTGGAATGCGAAATTAAAACCCTCTGTACCTGAATTAAACCCTGATGATTTGAGGATAGCAAAAGTTTGCTCCTTCGACAAGGACTGTTTTTCTACATTTCTGTGAAAGTTTCTGTGCATTTTCTTGTCGAGTAGCTGTTGGAAGAATTTTTCAAACTCCGCTTTCTTTACTTCGGATTTTAGAAGTGAAGCATGTAGATGAAGTAATACACTTTCCTCACTTCTGATATTAAAATTCGCCACCTATAAATATAATTTTTTTCAAACAAAAAAAATGGATTTATTTTTGTGTGGATTCGAACAAATTTCCGAGCGCTATTCATAAAAATTCAGAAAAAAATTTTCCAATGCATTTCTGGACCACCCTTATATACATAATAGCTTGCATACTAATTCGTCCGTTCCAATTTATAACCGAAATTATTCTCAGTACAGTTTACATTGTTGCAAATGGTAGAGGTCCTCTCTTAAAATGGTCAGAAAACACGAGATGATTGGCAAAGGAGCGTTCCTTTACGAAGCCGCGGAGCAGGTGGCCGAGACTCTTGGCCTGCATTTCAATATCAGAAGTGAGGAAAGAGTATGACTTCATCTAGATGCTTGACTTCTAAAATCCGAATTAAAGAAAGCGGAGGTTGAGAAATTCCACCAACAGCTACTCGGCAAGAAAATGCACTGAAATGTTGACAGAAATGTAGAAAAACAGTCCTTGCCAAAGGAGCAAACTTTTGCTTTCCGCAGATAATCAACGCTTAATTCAGATACAGAGGGTTTTATTTTTGCATGCCAGGACGGTGTCATTTCCACCTTAGTATACCGTGACCGCATTTCATGTCAAGATGTTTCCAGCGATAGGTTCAGAGCGTGTCATGCACACGCTGAGTACCTAGAACACATACTATCTGGGTGTTCTGCCCAGGCCGGAACGACGTATCTCTACAGACTTAATGCGGCCCTAAGAGTGCTTTATTACCATCTTTGTCGCTCTTACGGTGTTGGCCGCGACTTTACCCTGCCGAACACACCGAGGGAGAAAGAGTCAATTATCCAAAACGAGGAGTGCCAAATTTGCTAGAACTACGATTCACGGACAGCAGTCTCCATTGCATACTCGAGGCTTGGCATCGTTCTCCAAGACTTCGAGGAACGAACTATATTCATGATCGAATTCTCGGCTTCAGCAGTATACAACATCACTGCCAAGGAGAAGGAACATGAGGAGAGGTACCAAGACTTTAAAGGGAACTGCAACTAATGTGCCAAGGCACTTGTAAGATTGATGCAGAGAGCTGCCACCCTTGGGTCGCTTCGCGTCCTCAAAACACACGAGGGTTTCGCCGGCCTGTCGTGATTTCATACTGATCACCCATCTCACGGCTGTGAGACGTGGCCATGGGTGTGATTCACCGCGGTTCTACTGGGAGCTGATGTCATTTTTAGATGGCAGTTGCTCCCAGTGGGAACGTGTGGTTGTTGTTTAACCCTTTTTTTAAAATTATATATACATGTTAAATTTTCTTCTACTTGAAGTACGAATCTTTAGATATAAATACGACAATTAAATTTTTCATAAGAATAATTTTTTTAAACAAAAGACAACCACGTTCTCAAAAAAATAGTCAAATTTTTCACCAAAATAGCGCAATTTTCGAATTTTCAACCCAATGCCAACGGCGATACCACGCTGAAAACACCAGTTCTCGTAAGATCACTGAAATTAAGCATTGTTGGGCGCGGTTAGTACTTGGATGGGTGACCCTTCAGGAATACTTGCGTGCTGTTGGCCCGTCGTGGGTGTGGTAGGCCCACACTGGTAGTAAATATCCACCTAGAAACACTACCCGAATCGGGTAGTGAGGCAATGAACTTTCGAGTTCGAACTGCTAATCTATGTATGTATGTATGCACGAATAAAGTCTTTTATCGTAAAACCCGTTAACGCCGAGAATGCCCCTTTGGGTACACCACTATTTCTGCAATTATAACTCATGCAATTCAAGGTATAAAAAATTGAGAGACACATATTTTTCAAGCTTAAGATCTCTTCTTTCCGATGGTGGGCATGAAAATGCGATAAAATGTTGTTAATTATGGAAAAATATTGTTTAAACAAACAAAAAACACGATTTTTTCTATTTTTTTTGTTATCAAATCGAGTTTTCCGAATGGTTCCCAGTGAGCAATCTACTTGGAACCTCAATAACCGGTGGAATAAATTCCTAAGCTTTCAGAATACATGGTTCCGAGATCAATTTTGAATCTTAGTGTGTTAAAAATGGCTCGCTAATGACAAAATTGTTGCGAAGACATTCATGAATTTTTTTCTCAAAAAGTGTGATCTTTTCGAGAAAGTGCAAGAGGAGAAAAAGTTCTTAGAATCACTCAAAGAATACGTGAGAATTTTTCCAGAAAGTTCTACATTATTTTTTTTTATTTTGCAATTTGTCAATTTTTGAAAAATTAAAAAATTGCTCCAAAAATTCTAACAAAATTCAGGTGAATTTCTTGTTCGATTATAACAACTTTTTATTCTTGAAAATTTTTGCTATAAGCTCATGTTTCTCAAGAAAAAAATTCACAAAAGTCATCATTCCTGATCATGTAAATTGTCGATGTATCTGCGCTTCGATGAGTGTGTGAGCTTACATTGGTGAAAGAAGGTCTGGAAAGAAATGAATTTTCAGCGAGGCCTAAGTTGGCGAAAAAACACCGAAAGAAGATACTCAGTCATCACTGCAATTTATACGAGTGAGAAAACCTGAATAGTCGATTTGTCGCAAGGATTTCCATTCATCAGACTCATTAGATTTCGACTTTTTTTCATTACATTGAGTATTATTATTAAGTTTCATCTATCAAAACCGCTATATCAACGTAAAAAAATACAACTGGTTGCTAGTTGCGGGCTTTATAACTGCGGAACGTTTGACTGAAATTGGATTTTTTTCATTGGGTTGAAAAAAATGTCGAAAAGGAGAGGCACAAAAAGGAACTCTGGCTCTGATGGAGATAGTTCGTCAGATGGTGACAGTGCTGAAACAGAATTGTCTGATGACGACGATTCTGAATCAGAAATTGGTGTATCAAATGTTTCATACAAATCTATTTTTGATAGTTAAACAGAAAAGCAAAAACTGTTAGAGCCTGATCATACTTTTGAATGGTGTGAAGGAGAAAAAGTTCGCTCTGCTAATTTGACAGATCAATTATTATTGACTGATGCCGTAAAGCAAAAAATATCTTCGATGCCGTACGTGAAACTATTCGAACTGTTTTTCTGTAATGAAATAAAAAATTATATCCTTCAATCCAGTGAATAAAATCACTTGCAATTATCTATAAAAGAACTCACCGCATTCGTAGGTATATTATTATTATCGTCTTACAACATGCGAAAGAACCTAAGAGAGTATTGGGAAACGGATCCTCTCGTAAAGTGCCCTGCTGTTTCTTTAGCGATAACACGCGATAGATTTACTGAAATAAAATCGAAAATAAAATATTCAAAGCCAACTGATAAAAATGATGATGATAAGCATGGAAAGTTCGCTATATCTTGGAATTATTCAGGAACAATATTGAACAATTTGTTTTTTCTTCGACTGCTCTTTCCATTGACGAAATGATGGTCCGGCTTTTTGGTCGCACATGCCTAAAGCAGTATTTACCTTCTAAACCTGATCGATATGGGATCAAGCTCTGGCTGGGCCTTGTGCGGAGCAAATGGATATATATTTAACGCTGATGTTTATTGCGGTAAAAATGATACAAGCGTTGGGATAAATTTATCCGCGTGTGCACTTGACTCCAGAGTTGTACTACAAATGGATAATCCACTTCTACTTAGCCTTTCAAAAAGAAAATTGTCTAACTACCATATCTACTTTGATAATTATTTTACAAGTCCAGATTTTGTTATTCATTTGAATAAGTGTGGTTTACGATCTAGGGGAACTGTTCGTAAAGACAGAGTAAAAGAAAAACATGTTTTTGAAAAAAGCACCACAGGGAACTTACAAAGCGAGTTATGATCGTAACAGCGGGATGAATCTTGTTAGTGTGATTGACTCAAAAGAAGTCTCCGTTCTTTCTACGACAGCTGGCGTCACTCCCTTAGAGCCAATGGAAAGATATTCAAGGACTGCTCGGAAGAGAACCAAACTGGAGTTCCCTTGTGCTGTTTGTTCGTATAATAAGTACATGGGAGGAGTGGATTTGCACGATTTTCGATGTAAGAAAGCTTCTCCCAGTATAAATTCGAAGAAATGGCCATTTACAATTTTCTTACGGATTATTCAAATGTCAATAACGAATGCTGTAACAATCAGGAATATTTGCAAAAAGAAGGATCAAAGAGTGATAAAAACGAAAGATATGTGTGAAGAAGTGAGTAGGAAATATTTGTCGCAATCAAAATTACCAGATACTGTATTGATTGCGAAGCATATTACTGTAAAAAATGCTTTTCACAAGTACTCACTGAAAAAATATGAGAATAAGTTGCAATTTCTAGAAAAATTCATGATAAATAGTTTTAAAAAAAAACTAAAATTAAAAAAATATATATATAAAAATCACAAAAATGCAAAAAAAAAGGAAGACTATCTATATTCGTCGACCTCCATGTTGATGATAGTCGGGCAACGTAAACTTACGATATAAAGAGAGTACGCATCAACCCCCCCTCCCCCCCTCAAAATCAAAATAATACAATTTTCAATATTATCATAAAAATTGCAACAGCCCAATGTTTAAAATCTGAAATTTCATTATTACTCCCAAAATTTTAATATTAATTGATAGAATTTACTCATCTTCGAAAAATCTTCTGAATTTCCTCAATTTGCAAATCATACTTTTAGTTTCACAGTTCGAACTTTCTATGAGAATGAATTAAATTTTCTGTGTGCAGAAACATAATTTAAAAATCTGCCCGCTCCGCGGTTTGCTTCGCTCGAAAGTTTGAGCGCCCCTACGGGGCACGTCTTGTGGATCTCGCGCTTCGCGTTCGGATATTTATTCTTTGCACTTGGAATGCTTGAATAAAACTTTATCAAAAAGATCTCTTTTAGATCCCAGTATTTATATGCGTCTTTATCTTCTGATTTTTCACCTAAATATGTATAGTTAAACATTAAGTTGCTCAAAGTTCTGTAAAATTTGAAGTACACACTCTCATCGTGATACGTAATATTTTGTATGGATAAAACAAAATACCCTCCAATTGTTATTTTAATTTCTTTACGTATCTCGCGTCCTTTGGCGTAATATTGGAATTTTCGATATTTACAGATCATTTCCGATAAATAAATTGAAAACGAGAATTTCTGTCAAAAAATGATGTAAAAAAATGTTGTAGGAATTTTTAAAGGCTAAAATTTCTCTAAAAACTATTCCCCATATTTTGCGTCGTTGATTGGCTCAAAATTTGAATTTTCGATTTTTTTTATAGTATTTGGGATGAATAAAACCAAAATGACAAGCCCTATCAAAAAATGGTTTGAATAGATTTTGTAGGAATTTTTGGAAGCTGCAATTCCTTGTGTACATTTTTTTCCGTATCTCACGCCGTTTGGTTCGAAATTTGAATTTTCAATTTTCTTCATAGTACTTTCGATAAATAAATCAAAAATGACAAATCTTATTGAAAAATTGTTGGAAGAAACTTTGTAGGTTTTTTCAAAAGCTATATTTTCTCTCGAAGACTTTTTTTTGTATTTTGCGTCGTTTGGTTCGAAATTTAATTTTGAAGATTTTGAAGATCTAACGTCAAGAGTTTTAAATTTTAAATCTTCCAAATTGATGAAATTTCGAATTTTAATCATTACAATTGCAGAATTTTGTGGCAAACAAAAAGAGTTTCATGAGTTTTAATTGTAAATGTTTAGAATAGGGAAATCTTCAATTTTAAAGATCAACCCTTCAAATTTATACCAGTTTGGGGAGTTATAATTAAAAATTCTTGAATTTTAAAATTAGAGATTTGTAAATTATTCCATTATTAAGAGTTGTATTTTAAAGGAATGTGATTTTAAACGTTTTTATTACATTCTCATAATCTATGAATCAGAAAGTATTAGAATTGTCAGAAATTTTACACCCCAGTTTTTCAACGGATTTTTGAGTTTTTGAGAATTGTAGCTTTTCAGGAGACCTTTAATTTTTCTCTGAACCGTTTTTTCATAAGACTTCGTATTTTAATTTTACCTTCTCGAAAATACTATGAAAAAAATCGAAAATTCAATTTTTGAGCCGAACGACGCAAAATATGGGGAAAAGTTATTGTAGGAATTTCAGCGTTTAGAAATTTCTACAACACTTCTTGGAACCATTTTTTGATAGACTTCCTCGTTTTAAATTGATTTATCTAAAATTGATATGCGAAAATCGAACATTCGAATATTATGCCAAAAGACGCGAGATACGTAGAAAAAACTTCCAATAAATGTATTGACAGCCATGATGAACCGAAAACAGGCGCTCCCAATTTGAAGAGCACAGCAGGATGTTGGAGCGTGACATTTTCCGACGATACTGGAACCCAGGGGGTCAGTCATAACTCAAATTCCCGGATGAGGTAGCTGAAACCTTAGCACTGGGTCACAAATTTGGTATTCCTTTCAATGTTAATAGGTTACCTATCAAAAACATGGTTGCCAAAATAGAAAATTGTTTAAAAAATGTAGAGCATAAAGATCAGAAACTAAGTATCAGAAAAACCGTCACTCAATTAATCTCAAACCATAGTCGAATTAATAACTTCAAGAATCTTGAAAAATCTTTCAAACTCGTTGAAAATGTTCAAAATGATAATAAAGATTTAGTTTTTGTAAATGCAGACAAAGGTAATATAACGGTAGCAGCTATCAGAGATAATTATAATTAAACTGTTGAAAATATGCTTAACAATGATGTTTTGTATAAAAAGATTAAAACTAGTCTTGTTCCAACAATACAAGAAAAATGCAACGATATAGCTATTATGTGTGAGGAAAAAGATCAATTAATGAACAAATTGTATATAAATTAAAAACACACAATATTACTGTAGCAAGAGCTTATGCTCTACCAAAAGTGCAGGAGAAAATTTAATATATATATATTTATATATAACTCTCTTTCAATTAAAAAAATAAATAAATACAAAAAAAAGAGTTATTTCTTCCTCGTTTAGAGGTAGACCGGGATTCGGCAGATGAGAACATATGAACTCCTATCTAATACAACGCTGCTGAAGGCTGGTGACCTTCTCAGCATAAATCACCAACCTATTGAGACTCTCGGTTTCCTTTCTCATGTGCCCCCCCCCCCCCCATGACAGTAACAGAAGTTTTGGTGGGACTGACGTTACAACTTGACTCTCCACCATACGACAAATCACTGCTTAATTCGGACATGATTTCGACTCGCAAAACAAATTTCGCGCATACAGGTGGTAGTTGGGTGTACAATCTAAACATGAATAATACAAACAATAAAGTAGCCTCGGAATGGACTGAAACTTTAATTGACGAAAAGGTCGAGTTTCAGGCGATGAATGGAGACTGGGTGTTTGGAATGCTAGAGGAGTGAATGATCTTAAGATAAGAGAACTACGAGAAACTATGCACTTAAGGAAACTAGATATTCTTTGTATACCTGAAACGAAGAAAAAGAGTTGCGAAAGTAGAAACATAGAAAATGGGGAGTTGAAAGGCGGTTTTGAAATATGGTCAGGAGTAGACAGTGCTAGTCAGGGGGTCAGTTTAATTATGAATGAAAAAGCAAGACAGCATCTCAAAGATCATGGTTTTGTATGTCCCAGATTGTTGTGGGCTAGAATGAAGGTAGGAATCAAAAGATTATTTATCATAGCGTGCTACGCGCCAGTTGACAGCGAACCGCGAGAAGTCAAAGACGCCTTCTGGGACACTTTAAATTATACAATAAGTATGTGCGATCAAGGTGAAAGAATAATTCTGCTAGGAGATATGAACGGATGGGTCGGCGTCCAACGCCAGGATACAGATACAGAAAGGGTGCTAGGTAATTTTGGGGATCCAACAAGAACAAATAATAACGGGGAAAAATTAGTTAGCTTATGCTTGTAAAAGAGCCTATTTATTACAAATCCTTGGTTTAGACATAAAATGATCCACATGTACACCTGGCGTAAAGGAAATAGCCACAGTATAATTGACTTTGTTATTGCGGATGAAAGACTAAGAGAACTAGTTAAAGATACAAGAGTCATGAGGGGTTCCGAATGCAATACTGATCATTACCTTTTAGTCTCCAAAATACATTTAGGGCGGGGGTGGAGAAGAAAGAGAACAAAAAAAAACGCGAATAAAGATTGAAAATTTACAGAAACCGGAAGTGCGAATAGACTTTCAAAATAGGTTAAACGAACGTATAAATGAGACAATTTGGGAGGGGTTATTTAACAATAAAGATATACAGGGTGTTTTTTTTTAACTTGAGACAACGAAATATCTCAAAAAATACGCATCCTACGGAAAAAATGTTTGGAATAAAAACTTTTTATTTTCGAGGGGGAAAAAAGATTTGTTAAAATTTACCCCACCCCCACAGGAGGCAGGGGTGGGGGTAACTTTGTAATTTCAAATGGCAACCCCAATTTTTTATCACAGATTCAGATTCTCCTTTACGAAATACGTAAGTTTTATTCGGAAAATTTGTTTCGATTCGCGATAGTTGGCGCTGCAATTGCGAAAAATGAAATTGTTGACACTACTTTTAGCTCTACCCAGGAATAGCGACGCGGACGTAGTAGTTGTCTATTCCCTTCGGGGTGCTTAATTTCGGTGAGTCCCCTTGCCTCTCACCATCCATCGGGGTACTTGATTTCGGTGAGTCCCCTTGCCTCTCACCACAGGGATGCTCGATTTCGATTAATTATTTTACAATAAGTGCTCAAAATGGTGTCCTCGCACTTCGATGCACTTGTTAATCCGAGCTTTGAAAGATTCCACACAACTGCGAATTGTGTCTGGTGATATTTGTGCACAAGCAGACCTGATTCGCTCGATCATGTTATCACGAGTTGTGGGCACTTCTTGATACACGCGATTCTTTAGATAACCCCACAAATAGAAAACCGGCGCCGTAAGATCTGGCGATCTGGCAGGCCAATTTACTGGACCTCCTCTACCGATCCATCGTCCATTGAATTCGCGATTGAGTACTTCCCTCGCGATTGCCGCATAATGTGCTGGACAACCGTCATGTTGAAACCACATGTTGTGTCGCACTTCCAAGCTTAGGTCTTCCAGCAATATTGGAAGTTGATTTTCTAAAAAGTTACGATATTTTACACCGTTCAAATTTCCATCAATAAAATACGGACCGATAAGTTCTTCTGTTGCTGAGATAGAATTTCTATTGTAAAAGTAATGAAGTAAGGTAATGAGGAAATACAACGACACCCAAACCAACTCAAACGAACGTGACCAACAACAATAACCCAAACGAAAGCAACCAACACACCCAAATCAAATGAACACAGTCAACCTTCCTAATGAATAAACGTTAAGCACGGACAGACGCGGTTATCGCTCGGCCGGAATGACGTCGAGGATTGTAGACAGTGGAGACTCGATGATATGTAATGTCTACATCCAAAATCGACTGTCGTCAACCAACTGCATTCGGGAATGGTTTTCGACAGTTTTATCACTTTTACTGTCCCGTTGCCAAAAGTTCAAGCACCCCGATGGATGGTGAGAGGCAAGGGGACTCACCGAAATTAAGCACCCCGAAGGGAATAGACAACTACTACGTCCGCGTCGTTATTCCTGGGTAGAGCTAAAAGTAGTGTCAACAATTTCATTTTTTGCAATTGCAGCGCCATCTATGGCGAATCGAAACAAATTTTCCGAATAAAACTTACGTATTTCGTAAAGGAGAATCTGAATCTGTAATAAAAAATTGGGGTTGCCATTTGAAAGTACAAAGTTACCCCCACCCCTGCCTCCTGTGGGGGTGGGGGTGGGGTGAATTTTAACAAATCTTTTTTCTCCCGCGAAAATAAAAAGTTTTTATTCCAGACATTTTTTCCGTAGGATGCGTATTTTTTGAGATATTTCGTTGTCTCAAGTTAAAAAAAACACCCTGTAGAGGGCGCGTGGACTTTACTACGGGACATCATCGTCAAAACTGCCACCGATGTATGTGGTACGGCGGTTGTAGGAAGAAAATCTGGTGATGCATGGTGGAATGATGAAATTGAGGCAGGCCAAAAATAAAAGAAAGAAGCGCACAATATAACGCTGAACATGGCAGGTCTTAGCGATGAGGAGGGAAATAGGCTCAAAAATTATTACAGACACAAAAATAGGAAAGTTAAACGACTAGTCAAATGAGTAAAGAGAATATCAGAACAGAAGAAGAGAACAAAATACAAAACTACTTTGAAGGAATTAGAAAACTATTATATAAACAGTTGTAGGAAAGTAAAAGTACAAAGTTTGCCAGCATGAGAAACAGCAAAGGTGAAATGCTATATCATATAGACGAGATAGTAGACGCTTTAAAAGACTCTTTTAAAGAATTATTAGGAGGTGAAGATATAGGGCAACAAAACTGCGACATAGAACATAATGCATTAGAAAACCCAATGGAAAAAGTCTGTGTCACTGAGGTCAGATACATAATTAAGAACTTGAAAAACGGTAAGGCTGCTGGTATAGACAGTATTAGCGCTGAAGTGCTTAAATGCGATGGCGAGTACATACCTCACAGGCTGTGCGAATTGATAAATTTATGTATCGAGACGGGAGAAGTCCCAGACTACTATACCATTAAACCATTTCCCTTTCAGGGTAGGCGTGACACTACCCAATTCGGGTAGTGTTTCTAGGTTTTTCTTGTAGTTATAAATAACTACAAGTGTGGGCTCACCACACCCACGATGTGCCAACAGCACTCATGTCAGTATTCTTGAATGGTCACCCATCCAAGTACTAACCGCGTCCAACGCTGCTTAACTTCAGTGATCTGACGAGAACTGGGGTTTTCAGCGTGGTATGGCCGTTGGCTACAGACGATTGGAGAAAAGCGATTATTGTGCAAGTATACAAAAGAAAGGGAGATAAAAGCAACTGCAGTAATTACAGAGGTATCAGCCTACTAAGTACCGTAAGTAAAATATACTTAAAAATACTTATTCGTAGGGTAATGGAAATCACAGAAGAAAAGATATGGGAAGTCCAAAGTGGTTTTATGCCAGGAAGATCATGTACAGATCAGGTATTTAGCCTAAGACAGAAAACAGAAAAAAGCTTGAGAGTAGGAAAGAAAGTTTTCTGTGCATTTATTGACCTAGAAAAAGCAGTTGACAAAGTAAATAGAAGTAAACTTTGGGAAGTCCCTAAAGAGTACGGAGTAAATGGAGGGCTCCTACAAGCAATAATAACAATATATACAGGTAGTAAAGGGAGTGTCAGGGTAAATGGGAAACTGAGTGACTGGTTTGATATTATGCAAGGCGTGAAACAAGGATGCGTTATGTCCTCGTGGCTATTTATCATATTCATGGATGAGTTTCTAAGAACTGCCCTCTTCGACGAAGAAGGTGTAGATCTCGAAACAGTCAAGGTACGTGGGTTAGCTTTCGCAGATGACAAGATTGTTATGGCAGAATCAATCGAGGTCTTGCAAAGAATGTTGAATAAACTTAATACAAGCATGACGAACATGGACCTCAAAATTAACGTAAATAAAACAAAAATCATGGTGTTTTAGGGAAAAAGTGAGAAAACAATATGCAACATTGTCCTAAATGATGAGAGATTAGAACAAGTTGACAAGTACGTATATCTGGGTAGTCTATTCACTAGCGACGAAAAAATAGATGGGGAGTTAGATAGGCGCATAAATAAGGGTAGACAGGTTATCGGTAGAGTAGGGTCCATCCTCACAAATAAAAACATATCAAAAAAAGCTAAAATGGCCATACATAATTCTATATTCGTACCGACTGTACTATACGGTAGCGAGACATGGACCGGTCAAGTAAAGGACAGGAGTAAAATTAACGCGATCGGCATGAAACCTCTGCGCATTATATGCGGGAAAACCCTAGTTGACATATGGGAAAGAAATCAGTTAAGATGGTTCGGACATCTTGAAAGAATGAAAGATGAACGACTGACCAAACAAGTGTATAAAGGTAAAGTAAATGGCAGAATGCCCAGAGGTAGACCGCCGAAAGAATGGTTAGAATCTGTAAATAAGACATTAATCCGAAGAGGCATAAGAAGCCATAGAAACACAAGAGCTTGCATGAAAAAATGCATGGACGTGAAGGAAGCTAGAGTAGTATGCCAGGACAGAAAAGCGTGGCGAAAAATAGTTTCTAAACAGAGTGACAGTAGAATGAATGACGCCTGAAATCACTTCGGGTGATCGCTAGAGAGATTGATCAGCAACCTGGGTCGGAGCAGTGTTGCGGAATAAACGTGTCATTTGAATAAATAACACGAGAATTCCAGATTAATCTAAAATATCTATACCTTACACCTATATACCTATCTACCTCATACCTATATACCTACCTACTTTATACACATATACCCATATACACACTACTATTTTCCAACCGAGCAAGTCACGCCTACCCCGAAAGGGAAATGGCTTAATGGTATTTTTGAATCGTCTCATCATTATGTAATGAACCTAATGCAGCATATTAAAATTCAATTTCTTAATATTTCAATAATTATTGATTTCGTTCAACCGGCTTGAATCGTGTAACGCTCTGACAATAGGAGGTCGGGTGAGTTATGACTGAACCCATGGGTTCCAGTATCGTCGAAAAATTTCACGCTCCAACATCCTGCTGTGCTCTTCAAATTGGGAGCTTCTGTTTTCTGTTCAGCATGGATGCTTTCCCGGTGGCGGATTGCTCGTTTCCAGGCGCATAAATGAAGTACATTTTCGACTAAGTAAAAAAAAAAAGCGGAATCATTTTAAAAAAAAGGCACTAATAGCTTGTGTATTATGCCATTGAGATTATGTGGTCAAAATATTACATCAAACAATTCATCCCTGTGGGAGGAAACATGTCATTTGTTATACATGGGCTAAAAATCAAGACTGAAGAAGCGCCTTGATCCTTAACTCAGTGGGAACCTACGGTGTTTGTTAAACCCTTTTTGTAAATTATATATATATTGAGACGGTCCGTTCTATGTTCATAATTATAATGAAATTATAAAGTTCCGGGCGAATATTTATATTGGTACGCCTCTGACTCATAAGTGAACAAGCAGGTGTAACGAGGGGAGGATTCAAGAAATCATTCGATCATACGATTGATTGCGCGCGCCATCGGCTAATAAGTAGGGGTAGCGTGGGACCAATGCACTTTATAAATATCGATCCCGGGGTATCGGTACCGATTGGACTTCTTACTCGACCCTCTTTGAGGAAGGAGCTTCACTTTGCCTACCTGTCATTGGAGACAGAAAGTTGAACAAAATATAGTTGATTCAAAGGAAGTTGCATATCCAAGATTTTCCTTTTTGTACTTTATAAATTATTTCAATTCATTGTTTTTGAATTGAAATAATAAATGTGAGTTTTTGGGGATCTATAAAAAATTTAATTATATGTTATGTTTGTAACGACTCTGAACCTTATATGTTTATGAGGACCTTGTTATGCATGCTTGCATATTAAATTTTGATTGGGTATTTATTTTAATTTAAATAAAAACCAAAATTATGTGGCTCCTCGTAACGACCCTGAACCTAATTTAAAACATTAGGACCTTGTTGTGCTAGTGAGTTTGAACATAAGTAAAATTGAATCTCTCGTAACGACCCTGCACCTTATTAAATAATAAGGACCTCGTTGTGCGAGTAGAGTTTGGGATCTATAAACAAAGAAAAATAAGTAAAATGGAGGAGAATCCAAAAACTCAGTTATAAAAACTTAATGAAACTCAAAATTGTGATTTCTCGTAACGACCCTGCACCTTATTTGACGATAAGGACCTCGTTGTGCGATGAAAGCACAAAACTAGTGATAAATTATGAGTATCGATCTTTAAAGATCTCATGAGAAAGATCTATTAAAATACCTTAAAATCATAACAATTACGCAATCATCCCTCCCTTGAGTGAATCCGCAATCTGTTTTTTTTTTATTTTAAATTATGATTTAAAACTGAGTGGGAAATTTTTAGTTACGAGAATTAATCTTACTCAATGGTAGTTTTTTTTCTTTCAAATTTGGTTGTAAAATGTTTAGGGCTAATTTTAACGTCCTACCAGTATTGGAGTTAACTTTTATAGTTGGTTGCAAATTACTGGACAGGAAAAAGTAAATGCATTTTGAATGAATCTCTCAATGAAAATAAATATCATTGAGATAAGTTCAAAATTGCAACAGAACTATTACTAAAAATTCTATAATTTTTAGTAAATTAAAGATCATTAACGATAATCGGCCAACTGCAATTATGATTAAATTGAAAAAGTGAATAAACACAGAATTGATCCTCGGTTAAATAAACGATAATGTAACAATATACATATAACCGCCGGGAGCGGTTGCTAACCTGAAAAATTGCATCCGCTTTTCAGGCTATGAACCAGTGAAACTTTGGCACCTCCAAGAGCGCCGATGATCAAGACGATTAGCTTAACAGAATATTCCGGGTATAACCATCGCAACTCCCTTACAAGGTCTTTATACCTCTCTTTCTTTTCTTTCTCCTTAGCTGTGACGTTTTTGTCAGCTGGTGCCGAAAATTCTATAACGAACATGGTTCGTTTCCCGAAGTCCAGGAGAACTATGTCAGGCCTCAAGTGCGCAACAGAAACAATTATCGAGAATATGAAGTTCCAGTATATGCGGCACTTCTCATTTTCGAAAATTGACTCTATTTCTCTAGGAGCGTTTCGCGGAGAGGTATTTGGGCTTGTGCCGTAAGAGTGACAGAGATGGTGATAAAGCAGTCTTAGTGCTGCATTGTGCCTTTGGATGTAGGTCGTTCCCGCATGAATTGGATAACTAGATAGTATGTGTCCTAGATGCTCGGGGTGTGCATGAGACGCTCTGCAGCTATCATCGGGAATGTCTTGGCTCAAAATGTAGTGACGGTATGCTAGAGTGGAAATGACACCGTCTTGCCGTGCATACTCATGTCGAGGAGCTGTTCGCGGAAGTATTTCTCCTACGCTTTCTTAATCCGGGCCTTCAGAAGTGAGTATTCCAGATGGATAAGATTTGATGCATTTTGCTCACCCCTGATATCAAAGTCAAGGCCAAGTGTTTCAGCAGCCTCCTCCGCTGCTTTGTACAGAAACGCCCCTTTGCCCACTTCTTCGTGTTTTCTAAACATTTTAAGAAGAGGGTCTTGTCCGTTTGTGACTATATGTGCTGTACCCAGAATAATCCTGTTGTGAAGACTTTCAAGATTGAGTATTCTGCGACCACCAGGGCGGCGGGAGATGTGTAGCCGCGGAACAGAAGACTTAAGGTGCATGCTCTTGTTCATGTGCAAAACCTTTCGCGTCCCGATATCAAGGGATCTGAGCTCGTCCTTCGACCATGGAACCACTCCAAATGAATAGAGTACTACCAGGACGGCAAGCAGGTTCGTTGTAGATACTTTGTTTCTCGCCGACAGTTCGGAAGACCAAATCTGCCGGATGAGACGTTTGTATCTGCATCGGAGAGTATCCTTTATAGATGTCACGTCCTGAATGCAGCTCTGTGGCACGCTCAGGTATGTACAGGTCTCTTCAGCGCAAAGGTGTCGTATAGCGCTTCTTTCAACGAGCTCAGGATCTTCGAGGATGCCATTAAGTTTTCCTTTCTTCAAATTAACCTTGGCGCATTTCTCTAACCCGAACTCCATTACAATCTCTTGAGTGTACTCTTTGACAATTTTCAGAGCTAGATGTAGTTTCTCTTGATTTCTAGCATATATCTTAAGGTCATCCATGTAAAATACATGCGTGACCTTATGCTTTCGGTCTCCAGGTTTGCCGCAGAGGTACCCTTCGGAATGGCAAAGTGCGAGAGATAGTGGCAATAATGTGAGGCAAAAGAGGAGAGGGCTCATGGTGTCGACCTGAAACACACTTCTCTGCAAGGTGATACTGTTAGTGATCACACGATGTTATCCAGATGAGATAGTAAATCTGGTTTTCCAAAGCTGCATTAATCTCTCTATGTACCTCACAATGTGTGGATGAACCTTTAAGCTTTCCAACAGACAGATGACAAGTATATGGGAGGTTGAATCGGAAGATTTCCGGTAATCAATCCAGGCCAACAATAGAAATCGCTGATAGGATGCTGCGTCTTTACAGACACATCTATCGATGAGCAAGTTCTCCCGACATCCTGCCACGCCTTTCCTTGAGCCGCGTTGTTCATACATCTCTCGCCACACAGGTCCAATTGTCCGAACAATCCTACAATTGAGGATAGCTGTGAAGATCTTATACAGTGTGTTCAGACAAGTTATTGACCTGTAATTCTTAGGGTCAGCTAAGTTGCCCGTCTTCGGCAGGAGCACTTTGCGCCCTTCCACCAACCACTCCGGAATAGGCTCTTCCGACTTTAGGTATGAGGTGAAAATTCGGGCCAGATGCTGGTGGGTTGAAGGAAACTTCTTCCACCGGAAGGTCTTGATACGATCTGGTCCCGGAGCCTCTTAATACGTTTTTCACCTCCTCGGTAGTGATAGGTGGACATTCCTTCTCGGGTGTTATGAAAGCATTGCACAGCTCCTTGGAGCTATTTATGTTCTTTGAGCCTTCTTTAAGTAGATGTTGAACTTCGTAGACTTATCTCCAAAATGCCTCGACTTCCTCTGGTTTGGGCGGATGGTCGACAGTAACTAGAGGGTCTTGGAAGAGTTTAGAATATTAACCGATTTTGCTAAAATTTCAAGGAGATTTTTTTTTGGACATCCGAATAAAACTGGGGGGTGAGAGCAGGGAAAAATTCGAAAAAAAGATCCACCAAGTATAAATAAGAACCACCCTAGTAGTCCTATTTTAGCAGTGACCGAATCCATTTCAAATCAGGCAGGTTCTACACTTGAAGTTGCAGAATCTTGAAGTTCATAAATAAAAAGGCGATGCAAAGTTAAAGATTTTAGAAAAAACCGCCACTTTCTAGCACTTATCTAAGAAAAGATAGTTATAAACAGTATTAAATTGTTTAAACAACTTTTTTGTTAATTTCAATTAATTACTACTTCACTAAGTGAAAAGAAGGACAGAAAGGTAAATATTGCCGAAAAACCGCAACTATCAGGCACTGATATAGATGAAGATAGTCATAAACAATAATAATTTGTTCAAGCAATTATTTTTGCTAAATCTAATTAATTATTAAGTCAAGCCTAATGAAAAATAGACAAACAGTTAAAAATTTCAGAAAAAACCGCAACATTCTGCCAATTAGGCAAAGAGAATATTATTAACAAAGATGATAAATTGTTTAAACAATTATTTTGCTAACTTGAATTCATTATTACTTCACTCCAAATGAAAATTGGACAAAAAGCCAGAAATTTCGGAAAAACCCGCATCTTTCTAGCATTATTCAAATATAATATTATTAATAATTATAATGAATTGTTTAAACAATAAATTTTCCTGACTCTAATCAATGACTTAACTTATCTCAATTGAAAACTTGACTAAAAGTGATTTATTTAACTGCAATTTTGTAGAATTTTTCTAAGAGAATATTATTAACATTAATAATGAATTGTTTAAACAATCACTCTTATTAACATTGATGAAATATCACTTCCCTCTAATTGAAAATTGGACAACTAATGGGAAATTTGGGAAAAAACCACGTCTTTCTAACTCCATTCTATGAGAAAATTGCTAAAACAATAATAAATTATTTAAACAATTTATGTGAACATCTAATCATCAGTATGAGATGGTCTTTTATGTGCCAAAAATAATTTTCACTGAGAAAACCGCAAAAAAAGTCATAATTACCGCGAAAAACTCGCAGAACCCATTTTTTCGCTTATGGGGTTTCTTTGGGACCCTATAAAACAGACTTCTGGTGTTGGTATTTGAAAAGTGATATTTTATTCGTATTTTATGGCTATTTGTGAAGAGAAATGTTGAGTTTCAACTCGATTGAGATACTATTGAGGATTCTGAATAAGATTTACAAAAACGTCTTTTTTCTTATGGGAAATACATGTTAAACTTCACGGGGCTTGCGGTACCCCTAAATATCATTTTTTTTTTCAAAACAAAAAAAATGGATTTATTTTTGTGTGGATTCGAACCGGTATCCGGTCACCGTTTGAGACACCTAACCCAGGTGCCATTCAGCTTTCGGCACGGTTGTTACGCCTTCGCTTAGGAGTTATTCCTTCGGGACCATCCCTGAAGAATTGTCCGCGACTGCGTATTCACTATTATAACCATATTCAGTAGAAACCCTTAGTACACGGTATCTCTTTCTGCAACCCGAGGACGCGTCCGGTGGCTTTGTCATAGGCCCTTCGGTTCGATTCCCAAGGAATCAAAACCGAAAAAAAAAATATATATATAAGTATATTTGCACGCAAGGGCACTTGTGGGGTACAGTTTCAGCCTTTTCGCAGACCTATCCTCACTTGTGAGGTACAAACGGACTTGTAGGGTACGGCCTCACAGTGTTCGAGTACCAATATAGGCTTGTGGGGTCCGTACCTCACAAGGTATGAAAGTATATAAGGTGTATTCTGGGGTCCCGAATATTCGATACATGTAAGGGGAATTGTGGGGTACGCAACCCGAGAAATGCAAATGTGGAATTAACTGTTCAAAAGCGGACACAGTCTATATATTAAGACCGATTTTCATGTTTTTTTCAGAAACGATAAATATTAAAATTTTAAGATTATTGCAGTTTGCGTTTTTTAATTTATTTTTCAATTGAATAATATATAAAAAATAAAGTAACAAAATTGGGTATTTTAACCATATGTATATTTATCTTCAGAAAAAATTTGCAAGTCACTAGCCATAGGTCAACCCATTTCCAGAATGTTAGAGTTGTACGGGGGTCTAGCGCACAGTGGGCACAGAAGGCTACAGCCTACAATTCTTAACCGATTTTCAAATTTTTTGTTGATAAGTGGTCAGCAATAGTTTTTAATTAAATTAAAAAAATGTCGACATCGTGCGAATTGTCCTTGCAAAGTATATTTGTGAGTTGATATTGCTTTATTTTATCGACAAGATCATATTCGATAACAAAATCTTGTTGTCTGGTATGATTTGTTCATTTTATAAACAAATTATATAGACAAATGCATAGTTTAGGCATTTATTGGCAGAAAGTAATCGTTTTTTTTTCTTAGTGGCTTTAAATTATATTAGTGGTAACATTTAGTGATGAAGATTAGTCATTCGATATTATTTCCTTATTTACAGAACAAATTTTATAAACAAATGCATAGTTTGATCATTTCTAGATAGAAAGTAATCGTTTTTCTTCCTAGTCGTCCTTAAATTATATAAGTAGTGAAGTTTAGTGACGATTAATTGTCAATCAATATTGTTTGTTCATTTTATGAAGAAATTTTATGAACAAATGCACAGTTTGACCATTTATGGATTGAAAGCAACCGTTTTTATTTCTGATCATCTTTAAATTATATTACTGGTGATTCTCAGTGATACAGACCTGTCAATCGATATTATTTGTTTATTTTATAAACAAATGCATAGTTTGGCAATTTATGGGCAGAAATTAATTGTTTTTCGTTCTTAACACCGTGAAATTATATAAGTGGTGGTTTTCAGTTATGAATAATTGTCATTTGACATTATTTGTTTATTTTGTAGATAAATTTTATGAACAAATGCATAGTTAGTCCATTTATAGACAGAAAGTATTCGTTTTTCTTTTTTAGTACTTTTAAATTATATAACTGGTAATATTCAGTGATAAAGATTGGTCATTTGATATTATTTGTTTATTTAATGAATCAATTTTATTAAAAAAATGCATAGTTTGGTCATTTATAGACAGCAAGTAATCGTTTTTCTCCCTACTCGTCTTCAAATTACATAAGTAGTGAAGTTTAGTGACGAAGACTTGTCAATCGATATTATTTGTTCATTTTATAAAGAAATTTTATGAGCTAATGCACAGTTTCACCATTTATAGATAGAAAGTAACCGTTTTTATTTTGGATCGTATTTAAATTATATTAATGGTGATTCTTAGAGATGCAAACTTGTCATTCGATATGATTTGTTTATTTTATATAGAAAATCTCATAAATAAATGCATAGGTTGGCAATTTATGGGCAGAAAGTAATTGCTTTTCACTCTTAACGAATTCAAATTATATAAGTTGTGGTGTTTAGTTATGAAGACTTCTCGTTCGATATTATTTGTTTATTTTATAAATAAGTGCATGGTTTAGTCATTTGTAGACAGAAATTAATCTTTTTACATTCTCATTCTAATGAGAAGGTATTAGTTTCATGTAAAATTTGAATTTGTCGGTTTTCATCAAATCTCCACGTTTTGAGACCTCCTGAGTCAGAAAAAACGATTTTTACGAAGGTGTCTGTCTGTATGTCTTTCTATCTGTCCGTCTGACTGTAGTATCGTGTAGGCACGATAACTTTCGAAAGATTGATCATATTGGATTGTGCTTTGGCACACTTTTTTATGGCCTACAAAGAAAAAACGAGTTCGTTAACCAGCTATTTTGCATGAAAATTCAAAAAGTGAGCACATTTTGAAAATTTTTGAGGCCACTTTTTTTGAAAATTGTATGTACGGTTATTAGTAGTACGCAAAAATACGAACAAAATATGCTTGTGACTTTTCTTGATGAAAAAAAATTACTGGAGTTATAGCATTTTCAAAATTCCAAAAAACAAACAAAAATGAACATTTTAATACTCCGATTTTACTAAAATCAGTACAAAATTTGAGATTTTTTCCAATTAATTTGGAATTTTCCCTGAATGCTTCTTAATCCTCTGAATTATTTAAAATTATTTTGAAATTTTTTGAATTCTATTGATTTTTTTTTATTTTACCTCAATTTTTTTAACTCTTCTACAGTTTTTAAACAAATTTTAACAAAATGGTTTAATTTTCAAGCAACCAGATGAAATTTCAACCAAGAAAATTGTATCTTTACCAACAAAGACGAATTTTCAACCAAATAATGGAAATTTCAACGGATGAAGATAAATTTAAAAAATCTGCTCGCTTCGCGGGCACATTCTCATCGCGCGCGGCTCGCAAGTTTGAGCGCGCCTAGGGCGCGCGACTGTTGGATCTCGCGCTTCGCGCTTGATTATGTTTTCACCTCGCGCTACGCACTCGGGCATATTTACATCGTGCTTTACGCTCGGTTCCTCTAGATTTTTGAACTTCGTGTTCGACTTCGATGAAAAGAAAAAGTTTGTTTGCAAATATTATAAAATTGTCAAAACCTCTACATATTAAGTGATTGTTAAATTTGTTTTTATTTTAGACTGAAATGGAACTTTATTTACTCAAGGTTCTATCAACCTTAAGGAACATATTCTCATCCAGACACTCGCGCTTCGCGCTCGATATTTGATTTGAAAATCATTTGAACCTTGCGTTCCACGCTCGGTTCTGTGCACCGTATGATAGAAACAAAAAAGATTGAGTGCACTTACGGCGCGCGAATTGGTCGTCGCGCTTCGCGCTCCGAAATACACTATCGAGCACTTTGTGCTTCGTGTTAAATGTTCTTCATATACAAATTACTACATTTGTATTTGATTTCAAATGAAAAATAATTATATAATTTAGGCGACAAATTTTATTAGTTAACATAGTTATTCAAAAAAGTTAATTTTTTTCATTTTGAAAATATTCTTACAACAAAAATTGATTTTTTTACTGTCAATGTTATTTTCACGAATAAAACAAAAACCACGCATCCTATCGAAACATGATGTGCAACAACTTTGTACCTCTTCTTTGGATGAACAAATTTTGTTTCTGTCATTTTTTTGGTAGCTCGTGTTATTCGTCTAAAAATTTGATTTTTCTATTTTCAATGCTGTTTTTTACGAATAAAACAAAAACTACGCGTCATATCAAAAAGTGAATAATAACAAATTTGTAGATCTTTTTAAGGTGCACAATTTTGGTGGAATCATCTTTTCTCGTATCTTGCATAGTTTGACAGCAAAAGGGAATTTTTGATTTTTCATTATTTTTTTGGTGCGATCAAAATTTGAATTTTTTCATTTTTCAACAAATTCAAAAAGTTGTTATGAAAATATTGTAGGGTGTTCAAAAAGCAACGTTTTTTTCCTCTTGAATTTTTTTCATATCGTGCGTTTTTCGTATTAAAATATTAATTTTTGTTTGTTTTTTGGAATTTTGAAAATGCTATAACTGCATTAATTTTTTTGTTAACAGGAAAAGTCATGAGGATATTTTGTTCGTTTTTTTGCTTACTACTAACAACCGTACATATAATTTTCAAATCTTAAAAAAAGTGGTCTCAAAAATTTTCAAAATGTGCTCACTTTTTGAATTTCCATCCAAAATAGCTGATTAACAAACTCGTTCTTTCTTTGTAGGCCATAAAAAAGTGTGCCAAAGCACAATCTAATCTGATCAATCTTTCGAAAGTTATCGTTCCTACACGATACAGACAGACATACAGACGGACAGACAGACAGACGGACAGACAGACACCTTCGTAAAAATCGTTTTTTCTGACTCAGGAGGTCTCAAAACGTGGCGATTTGATGAAAACCGACAAAGTCCAATTTTACATAAAACTAATACCTTCTCATTAGAATGAGAATGTAAAAATTACCGGAGTTATAGCATTTTCAAAATTCAAAAAAACAAACGAAAATTAACATTTTAAGCCGAAAAACACACGATATGAGAAAAAGTCAGGAGGAGAACGACGTTGCTTTTTGAACACCCTACAATATTTTCATAACGACTTTTTGAATTTTTTGAAGAATAAAAAATTCAAATTTTGATCGCGCGAAAAAATAATGAGAAATCAAATATTGCATTTGGCTGTCAAACTATTCAAGATACTACAAAAGATGATTCGGCCAAAATTATGCACCTAAAAAAGATCTACAAATTTGTTATTACTCACTTTTTGATATGACGCGTAGTTTTTGTTTAATTCGTAAAAAACAGCATTTAAAATAGAAAAATTAAATTTTTAGACGAATAACACGAGCTACGAAAAAAATGACAAGGAAAAAATTTTTTCATCCAAAGAAGAGGTACAAATTTATTGTGACTCATGTTTCGATAGGATGCGTTGTTTTTGTTTTATTCGTGAAAATAACATTGACAATAAAAAAAATCAAATTTTTGAGAAAAAAAATGCAAGGTACGAAAACAGATGAATGAAAAAAAAATGTGCATTCAAAAAAGATTTACAAACTTGTAATCAATTTTTGTTGTAAGAATATATTCGAAATGAAAAAAATTAACTTTTTTGAAAAACGGCACAAGCTAAAATAACATTTTAAATAATACAATTTATCGCCTAAATTATATCATTATTTTTTATTTGAAATCAAATACAAATTTAGTAATTTGTATATGAAGAACATATAACACGAAGCACAAAGTGCGCGACGGCCAAATCGCGCGCCGTAAGTGCGCTCAAACTTTTTTGTTTCTATTACACGGTGCACAGAACCGAGCGTGGAACGCAAGGTTCAAATGATTTCCAAATCAAATATCGAGCCCGAAGCGCGAGCGTCTGGATGAGAATGTGTTCATTAAGGTCAATAAAACCTTGAGTAAATAAAGTTCCTTTTCAGTCTAAAATAATAAAATTAGTGGAGATTTTGATAATTTTATAATATTTGCAAATAAATTTTTCATCGAAGTCGAACACGAAGTTCAAAAATCTAGAGGGACCGAGCGTAAAACGCGATGTAAATACGCCCGAGCGAACGCAATAATAAAAAAGATTACTTTGTTTATAGAATAAACAAATAACATCGAATGACAAATCGAATTTCGCGAATTCCTTGAATTCCATAAATGTCGTGAATTCCTTAAATTTCATGAATGCCGCGAATTCCGTGAATTCCATTAATTCCGTTAATTCCTTGTTTACAATTTTCAACTTATAAACATTACAATACATGTATTGGAATGCTCGATGGTTACTTCACGATTTTACAGCACTTACACTACATGCATTGCAATTTCGTCATTCCAATACCGTGTTTGAAATGTTACCTTACGTTTGTATTGTAGAAGTGTTAGAGAATTACATTTCTAACAGTGTAGTTCTCAAAAATTATTCTGTCAATTTAAATAATCCATTGCATATGCAGAAAAATGGGCATTTTTCATTTATTGACAAAATACCATTTTCGACTATCATGTAACAACACAGTTACTTTTGCTCGAGTAAAATATAAATTGAAATACTGTTGTATACATCTGGCTTGATTAAAAAAAATTGTACATTGTACATTGTACAAATTGTACATCTTCAGTTTTTATCAGTTTTGCATGCAAACCCCGGTGAAAAAGTTGTATACAGTTTATATATAGTGGACAAGACAATGATATTTTTCATTTGTTTTATACATTTTTCTGTATAAAACAAATGAAAAATATCAGTGTTTTGTAATATATAACTTTTTCACCTGGGAATAAATGTTACATTTTTCCTACCCTTGAATTTTGAAAATAAATTTTCAATATAAAAATAAAATGATTCGATACATTTATTTGACAAATAAGTTTAAACAAATGGTAATTAAAATATTACTCACACATCATAATTCATTTGACAAAAAAATGAAAAAGTGACCAATTTAAACCAAAAAAAAAGGGCAAAAGTGACTTATTTCTAACCCAAAAAGTGACTAAAAGTGTCTAATTTTTTTTTTTAATTAAAATAAATAAAATTTGAAAAAATTTGTTAGAAGTCCGGGTGAATTTGAACGAATTCAGAATAAATTCATGGGGATTCAAAATAATTCAAATTAAATTCACAGGAATCTAATTTTTGACTTATTGTCACAAGTGACATATGGTTGGAATCGCCAAGAAACGTAGATTTTGAATCTAATATTATTAAATTACTAATTGTAAAATTAAAAACTTTTCATGTTTCGTATTTTATTCCTCATTAGTGCAAAGGACCCCCCGCTGGCGATCTTCGGCGATAGAGAGCGAAGAAGACAAACAGGTGTAGACTAGCCTAGATGAGAAGGCGGGGTGTACCTGAGCTATTGAAAGTGGGCATTGTAAAGAGTGCTACTACAATATTATAATTACGGGGTTTTTTCCGGCAATAAAATTAATCTCTTGTTGGTTTGGGTTCCAGTTTAGAAATATTCGATCGAGTTTATTACTCTAAAATTTACAGCTTCTTAACTTATTTAAAGACGCATAAAATCAATTCAAATAATGAAATTATTAAGAGAAATGGATAGTTTTATTTTTATTTTACTCGGTTATTATATTTTTTATTTGCTTTTTCAACTTTTTTGTAATTCCACATGTTGGTTGATGGTCTAATTATTCTAATATCAAAGGCTAATAATAAGATAGGTATGCTCAATTACTTTAATTTAAATTGAAATACTAATTTACTATAGATGAGGAATTCAATTATTCATTTGTGTAATTTCCCTTGAAAATTAATTAGATTAATTATAATGATTTTTTGTAATTCAGATAAACGGTACCATATTATTCAATTGAAATTTTGATTAGATTTTTGAATTTCAATCAAAAATGGAAAGAGTGGCTAGGTAATTCTAAAATCTAATACTTTACAAAATTTTCATTTCAGGTCTTTATTTGTAAGCCGTAAATTTACAATTTAAAGAATTTTGAAATGTAGTTTTCAAAACTAAATCATTAAAAATTTAAAGCGTTCAAAATTAAAATTTTTGTTAAAAAACGTTTTCAGGGTAGCCACTATTTTTATAATGTTTGGCTCCCGGCTTTCTCTCGGTGCTCCCGCTAAAAATTCGTGATTTCTTCCGGTTTAGAACAAAATATACTCTCTTTGCGAAACCAGCAATTTTTCACATACGAACAGAACCGGAAGTCGATGAGCATCATCACACCTTTTTGCAAGAAATGTATTGACTGTTAATAAAGCCAAATGCAGAGATGTGTTTTATTACACAACAGCTCTAAAAGTTAAATTATTTTAAGAAAATTCAATTCGTTTATAAGATATGAATTTTCAAATTGTTGATGATACTTTTCAAGATTTAACCAATTAAATTTTAATTGCAAAATTAACATTTTTGAAAGGGAAACATTGAGGGTTCATAATAAAAATTCAGTACTCTAAAATTGTAAACATTCAGAAATGAAGAAATTTTTCAATTACTCATGTATCAATTCAAGGGGTACATAATTTTAAAAATCGGTGTTCACGGATTGCATGATTGCAAGTGATTGCACTGTGAAATTACAAAGTGATTGCAGTGAATGCACGGTGAAAATAGAGTGATTGAAGTGCATTTTGTACACCGATTGCAGGAGTTGTGGACCCCTCTCATCAATTCCTGTTATTTTGATTTCTACCTATTTTAATTTTATACAATACAATTTTTAATTTTTTAATCTCATTTCGTTTAATTTTAAACATTTCCTTCAGAAACGTTATTTTTTCTTGAAATTTTCCAATTAAATATTACTCAAATTGAAATTATTTATTTTTCTAAATCTTGAACTGAAAATCGGAAAATTTGCAAATATTGCATTGAAAATTAAAAATTTCAAAATAATAATATAAAACAAGAGTGCTATAATATGATGCCAATGTTTGAATTTGCACAATTTCAATATTTTCAATTCGAATTTTTTAATTTCTCAACATTAATTTATAACTTTTGTAAAAGTTTTCTTTTAAGTTGTCATTTTAGGTAAATTAGTCTTACAATTTTAGGAAGCTTCCCCTAAAATATGAACCAAAAACTAGCGGGTCATCCAGCTACGGCCTTTCTTCAGAAAGAAATGAATTTTTACGCCAAAAAGACGAAACATACGAAAATTCAAATCAGTTGAATTTTCAAACAGGACGTATGGCAAAATAATTCAATTTTGCAACAAATATTAAAATTTTACGAACAATTGAAAAATCTCGAAAATAAAATACAGAACATTGTAAAATTCCCGAATAATAAAATTGCCGAAATTATAAAATAGCCGAAATATAAAAATCGGGAATGAGAAAATTCCCGAATAATACAATTTCTGACAGTTTATAATGTTGCCGAATTTAAAAATTCCCGAAGAATAAAATTCCCATCAGAAAATTGCCGAATTAAAAAATAAATGAATTAGAAAATTCTTGAATTATATTTCCGAAATTAAACAATTAAATTTTTTTGTTAAATATTATTTATTTATTGAAAAATCAAATATATTTATCAAAGAAATTTTTTTTAAGTTGAAAGTTTTTTAAAATGATTTTTTGAAATTCAAAGAACAATAGTTGAATACAATATATTTCTGAATGTAACATTTTGTTTGAAAATGTGCATAGTATTTTTTTTAATTACAAGAAATGTTCTCAAAGATCGAATTGTTAATTTAAAAAAAAAATAAATAAAAATAAACTTTCAGATAAATCAGTGCTGAATTGAATCCTGCAAAGTTTGTTTGGGAAATTTTATTAGGTTCGGAGAAAATTAAGGGAGAAAAATAATTTTTAAAAACTTTAAACATTAACAAAATTTGTTGATAAAAATATTTGATAATTGTATTTTAATAAATAAATAATATTTATTAAAAGCCAATTTTTTAATTTTCAATTTCGGGAATTTCATAATTCATAATTTAATTAATTAATTAATTTGAATTAATTTCATAATTTTGTATTTCGGATATTTTATAATTCAGCAATTTTCTGTCGAAAATGTTATTTTTCGGGATTTCTCAGACGTCCCAAATTTTTAACAAAAAAAGATAAATTCTTAACCAACAATTTGATAGTACACTTCACAACCGAAAAGAACGAAGTTTCAATCAAAAATAGTTACATTTTCTCATTGGGTTATTATTCAGCTCACATTTAAGTAGAAAAATGGAATAAAGAGGAGAATAGATAAAAGACTGTGAAGCCTGCGATAAATAAATAAGAATTTTGATCGTTGATAGACTAAAAAATAACACAATAATATAAATAAACAATGAAGTTTATTTTTGTTACTTCAAAAATATTCGTTTACAAACATGGAGCTTTCGCTTAAAAAATAAAGTTCATTTTCCATTGCACACTTTTCACATTCTCATCTGAGAAAGTATCAGAATTGTCAAATATTTGACATCATATTTTCTCAACGGATTTCCACGTTTTGAGACCTCCTGAAGCCGAAAATCAATTTTTGGCGATGGCGTCTATCTGTCCGTATGTCCGTCCGTTTGAAAACCCAGTAACTCTCAAGAAAATGAACCGTTCAAATCGGGCTTTGGCACACTTTTTTTAGGTCCTAAAAGAAAGAACAAGTTCGTTAACCAACATTCTTTGACCATCGGTTATGGTTTTATTCATCGAAAATGCTATCCAAAAATCGAATATTCCATTTTTACGCCAAACGACGACAGATACGTGAAAAAGGAATCCGAGAACAATTGAAGCCCTTCAAAATATGTACAATTTTTTTTTAAACATTTTTTGATAGGACTCTTTATTTTGGTTTTATGCAGCGAAATTGAATAAGTCGAAAATTCTAATTTTAAGCCAAACGACGACAAACAAGGGAAAAAGTTTCAAAGAAGAATTGTAGCTTTTAAAAACACCTAAATAACATTTTTCCGATAACCATTTTTTGATACAACCATATATGTTGGTTTTATTTGCCGAAAATACTATTAAAAAATATCGAAAATTCAAATGTTGAGCCAGACGGCGTAAAATATGGGAAAAAGTTTCAGGAAGTAATTATAGCTTCTGAAAAGTCCCATAATATCTTTCCAAACTATTTTTTTATGCGACTTGTCATTTCGATTTTATTTATCGAAAATACCATGAAAAAATTGAAAAATCAATTTTTTTTGCCAGAGAACGTGAGATTTGGAAAAAGTTTCAACGATAGATTGTACTTTTCATTTTGGTTTTATTTATTGAAAATACTATGGGAAAATCCAAAACGCAAATTTTAAACCAAATGACGCAAAGTACGAGAAAAATTTGTTGAAGAGCAATTATATATTTTAAGTCCTACAAAATTTCTCTCAAGCATTTTTTGATAGGACTTGTCATTTTCGTTTTATATTTATCAAAAGTACTATGCGGAAAATCGAAAATTCAAATTTCGAACCAAACGACGTGAGATACGGAAAAAAATCAAAAAGGAATTACAGCTGTTAAAAATTCCTACAAAATTTATTTGAACCATTTTTTGACAAGACTTCTAATTTTGATTTTATTTATCGAAAATGTTATGAAACGACTGATCAAACAGGTGTATAAAGGTAAAGTAAATGGCAGAATGTCCAAAGGTAGACCACCGAAAGAATGGTTAGAATCTGTGAATGAGTCATTATAATCCGAAGAGACATAAGAAGCCACAGAAATACGAGAGCTTGCATGAAAAAATGCATGGACATGAAGGAAGCTAGAGTAGCATGCCAGGACTGAAAAGTGTGGCGACAAATAGTTTGTAAACAGAGTGACAATAGAATGAATGACGCCTGAAACAAAGACCTTGGATACTAATGGCCCCAAGTGGGGAACCATACATAACAATTTTGTGAGGCTCTTCACTTGGGGTGATCGCTACAGAGATTGGTCAGCAACCTGGGTCGTAGCAGTGTTGCGGAACGAACGTGTCATTTAAATAAATAACACGAGAATTCTAGATCAATCTAAAATATCTATACCTAACACTTATATACCTATCTACCTCATACCTATATACCCATCCACACACTACTATTTTCGCCTACCCCGAAATCTCATCGCGCGCGGCTCACTTCGCTTGCAAGTTTGAGCGCGCCTAGGACACGTGACTGTTGTTTCTCGCGCTTCGCGCTCGATAATATATTTATTTCGCGCTACGTGCTCGCTCTTTGTAATTTGGTGACTATGAATTCTCTTTTTTTAAAGCTCGTTCGGCTTTCACAAACACATTCTCATCACGTATCTCGTGCTTCGCACTCGATTTTGTCAAAAATACGAACATTTCTACATTATGTCCAACTCTATTATATCAAATTTATATTATATTTATTGATTCACCTCGGTCTGGGGCTGCTTATTCTGATATTGCAAAATAAAGCACAAATGTTATTTTTAATGATTACTGAAATATTTGTTTCTTATTTTGCATTAAATTTAATTCTCAGCTACTCTGAAAAATGTATCATTTCAATAAATTTATATTATTACAATTCATAATATGCATTGGTATTGAAACAAAAGTATTTTCATTGTGTTGTTTTCATAATTGAAGTAAAAGTGCGTATCCTATAAGGGAAAAAAAACATTTTTTTATTAAACATTTCATTGCAACTTGTGTCGTTTTTTCCATAAATTTAATTTTATTATTTGCAATGTTATTTCTTACGATTTAAACTAAAAATACGCATCCAAGCGTAATTTGTTTCTAAGCAAATATGTAGGAATACTTTAGCCGAAAATTGTTGTTAAATAAAATGTTATTGTATTGTAGCTTGTGTACTTTTTCCAACAAGTTAATTTTGTATTTTTAATATATTTTTATAACAAGAGTTCATAAAAAATTTGTAGATATTTTTTGGTCGAACAACTTTTGTCTTTTCATTTTTATCGTGTCGTGTGTTGTTTTTCCAAAAATTTAATGTTGTTATTTTTAATCTTATTTGTTACGATTAAGGAAAACCTACTCCTCCTATCTAAAAATTATTAATAACAAATTTGTAGATCCTTTTTGGGTGAATTTGATATTTTGAATATTATTTTTTACGATTAATACAAAAACTACGCGTTCTATCAAAAAATGATTGATGACAAATTGGGATGAGTCTACACTCTTTTTTGGAAGAGCAACTTTTGTCTATTCATTTTTTTCATAGCTTGTGTCGTTTGTACAAAAATTGAATTTTTTCATTTTTAATGTTGTTTTTTACGAATAAAACAAAAACTGCTTGTCCTCTAAAAAAGTGATTATTACCAAATTTTTAATCTTATTTGGGTGCACAATTCTTGTTGATTCATTTTTTTTGCATAGTGTGACCGCAAAATGCAATTTTTGATTTTTCATTATTTGTTGTGCGATCAAAATTTGAATTTCAGATTTTTCAAGAAAATTCAAAAAGTTTTTCCAATAATATTGTAGGACTTTCAAAAAGCAACGTTTTTCTTCGATTGACTTTTTTTCATATCGTGCGTTTTTTGGCTTAAAATGTTCATTTTCGTTTGCTTTTTGGATTTTGAAAATGTTATAACGCTGGTAATTTTTGTTTTTTCATCAAAAAAGTCATAAAAAAAAGCTCTAACTTTTTGACTTTTCATCAAAAATAGCTGGTTAGCGAACTCGATCTTTCTTTTTCACTCCTTAAACTGTGTGCCAAAGCACAATCCAAACCGATTAGTTTTTCAAAAGTTATCCGGTATAAAGACGACAACGACGACGACAGCGAGAACGACAGACAGACAGCATTGTAAAACCGATTTTTTTTATTAACGGGGTCTCGAAACATGGAGATGTAAAAAAATTCGCGATAGTCTGTTTTCACATAAATATAATACAATAAATATGATGAGAATGTAAAAAACTTAAAATTCTAATTTTGAACCAAACAGCGCAAAATGTGGGAAAAGCTTTTGAAAGAATTTCAGCATTCAAAAATTCCTACAAAATTTCTTTGAACCATGTTTGACAGCACTTTTCGATTTTAATTTATTTTTTGAAATTGATATGCAAAAAATCGAAAATTTCCATACTACGTCAAAAGACGCGAGATATATAAAAAGTCTAAAAGAAGACTTGTAGCTTTTTATTGTAAGGTAATTTAGAAAATAAATATACCTACATTTAAAAATGTCTGTCAAAAATAGAGCGCGTAGCGCGCGTTACAAGATGAGAATGTGTACATCAAAGCCTACAGAGCTTTGAGCAATTCTATCTTTAACTGTACACATTTATTTACGTAGAAAATTCAGAATATGAAGATGCATACAAATATTGGAATCTGAAAGAGATGCTTTATATAAATATTCATTCAATCATTCCCAATGCAAAGAATAAGTAACAGAGCGCGAAGGGCGAGGTAACACATTATCGATCGCGAAGCGCCAGATCCGACAGACTCGCGCCCTACGCGCGCTCAAACTTTCAAGCGATGAGAATGTGCTCGCGCAACGGGCAGATTTTGTTAATACGTATATACACTCGTTTAAATTCGGAATACAACTAAGTTTCATACTTAAAAAATTTGTGACACTATTTTGCCAAATTTGGGTAAAAAGATCTATCCGATCACTTTAAATGTTACTTGATACTATATCATATGACACTTATATTTACCATTTCCAAAAGTTATATATTTTCAATTTAAATTTATAGTTTTGAATGCGCAATTCTACTCGTAAAGCAGTTCAATCTTTAAGGCTTCGAATCTAAAGCTTTTTTGCTTCAAAAGCTTAAATTCGAAAATCTTTGTTTTGAAATTTCTTAATTTTTGGACGTTTAGATTTTCCAATTTCACAATGTTGTAGTTTCCAATTGAAATGTTTAAAATTTCTCGAGAATTTCGGTTTTAAATCTTTTAAAATTTCTAATTAAAGCCACGACAGTTTTAAACTTGATAATTTCAGATGTAAATATGAAGCAATTTCGAATTGAAAATTCTAAAATTGTGTGATTGTGCACTCTTGTTCTATATTATTATTTTTTTAATTTTCAATGCAATATTTAAAAATTTCCGATTTTCAGTTAAAAAACTAACTATATTTTTTAAGCAAAATTTCCATGTTTGTAAACGAATATTTTCAAAGTAATACAAATAAACTTCATTGTTTATTTATATTGTTGTGTTATTGTTTAGTCTATTAACTATCCAAATTCTCATTTATTCATCAGAGGCTTCACAGTCTTTCACCTATTCTCCTCTTTATTCCATTTTTCTACTTCAACGTGATTTCGTTCTTTTCGGTTGAGAAGTCTACTATCAAATTGTTGGTTAAGAATTTATGTTTTTTTGTTAAAAATTTGAAACGTCTGAGAAATCCCAAAAAATAAAATTGCCGAATTCTGAAATACCAGAACAAAAAAATTCCTGAATTATGAAATTCCCGAATTTAAACATTAAAAAAAATTGGGTTTTAATAAATATAATTTATTTATTAAAATACAATTATCAAATATTTTTGTCAACTAATTTTTTATGTTTGAAGTTTTTAAAAATTATTGTTTGAATTTCAAATTAAAATAATTGTGTAAAAAAAAAGATTTAAAAACAAGTGTGTCTCGAACGAAAAAAAATGTCTCCCTTAATTTTCTCCGAACCTAATAAAATTTTCCAAACAAACTTTGCAGGATTCAATTCAGCACTGACTGATCTGAAAGTTCATTTTTATTTATTTCTTTTAAATTGACAATTCCATCTTTGAGAAAATTTTCTGTAATTTAAAAAAAATACTATGCACATTTTCAAACAAAATGTTACATTCAGAAATATATTTCTTTCAACTATTGTTATTTGAATTTCAAACAATAATTTTAAAAAACTTTGAACATCAAAAAAATTTCTTTGATAAATATATTTGATTTTTCAATAAATAAATAATATGTAGCAAACAAATTTAATTGTTTAAATTCGGGAATATAATTCGAGAATTCTCTAGTTAATTTATTTTTTAATTCGGCAATTTTCTGACGGGAATTTTATTCTTCGGGAATTTTCAAATTCGGTAACATTATAAACTGTCGGAAATTGTATTATTCGGGAATTTTCTCATTCCGGATTTTTATATTTCGGGTATTTTATAATTTCGGCAATTTTATTATTCGGGAATTTTACAATGTTCTGTATTATATTTTCGGGATTTTTCAATTGTTCGTAAAATTTTAATATTTGTTGCAAAATTGAATTATTTTGCCATACGTCCTGTTTGAAAATTCAACTGATTTGAATTTTCGTATGTTTCGTCTTTTTGGCGTAAAAATTTATTTCTTTCTGAAGAAAGGCCGTAGCTGGATGACCCGCTAGTTTTTGGTTCATATTATAGGGGAAGCTTCCTAAAACTGTAAGACTAATCTACCTAAAATTACAACTCAAAAGAAAACTTTTACAAAAGTTATAAATTGATTTTGAGAAATCAAAAAATTCGAATTGAAAATATTGAAATTGTGCAATTTCAAATATTGGCATCATATTATAGCACTCTTGTTTTATATTACTATTTCGAAATTTTTAATTTTCAAAGCAATATTTGCAAATTTTCCGATTTTCTGTTCAAGATTTAGACAAATAA
>CAKNYM010049705.1:2681-23648 GCA_932195095.1 Andricus curvator
CGCATCGCGCACCAGGTCGTTTAGCACGTATTCTACGAGAACTTTTTTGAAAAATGCTAAAATGCTAAAATGTTTTATGTTATTATTCAAACACTCAATTACTGTTAAATGTTCAAGTTTTGCATACTGTAAAATTTGTATTGCAACAATTTTTTGCTCCGTCAAATAAAAACACAAATAATAAATAATTGTTTAAAAATTTGAAAATTGCTTAAAAAATAATTTTAAACGTGTGATTTATCAAATATTGATAATTGATTTAGAAAACATTCGAAGAATACCGTCTTTAGCATAAATTTGACATAAAACTGATATTTTGCATTTTTTTTAGCATTTTCCGGGCACAATACAAGGGGGTTCAAGGCATCAAAATTAAAAGATATTATATGCAAATTATTCTTCAAAATTTCCTTAAGTGGTGAATAATAAGAGCATAACTTCCGTCACGCAATTCTTCAAGAGCGGCAGTTCGAACATTTCCTAAAAACCTTCTCCAGGAGAGCACTCAAGTGAATTTGCTTTCAGGGTTGTCAAAAACTTATTTTTCATACTTACATAGCTTCAAGAAGAGAGATTAATTTTTCAAATCTTCAAAGTTTTTCGACCCGCTGATTTTTGGATCATCTCAATGCACTAAATACTGATATTCTAAAGTCCACCCAACAATAACCTAGCAATTACATGGATCTAAGAATGCTTCGAGGTGCGTTAGGCAACTTTTTCCGTTTTCCTCCGTCTCCTACTGAGAAAGGTCGAAAAATTTCTTCCTTAAATTTTCCTATGATATTTTCATCAACTCAAAGACCCGGAAGATGATGTTATAACACCCGAAAAAACAGTACCTGAAGTGACTCATCAGTCATTTGTCAGTGATTCATCCCCTACTAAGATCAAAAATTTTCCAGATTAGTGAAAGTTGTTGTCCACACTGATTTATTTATCAGTTCAATAAACTAAGATATTATTTCCTATCTTCCTTGAAAAACTACTGTTGTAATTAAACCTATCTGATTTCACTTCAAGTGGTGTCAGAAATTTTTATTTATCGCCCACTAAGAAAAACAACAAAATATCTGCAATGAAAAGAAATCCTCGCTATGAGAAGCGTATATCAAAAGACGTGAGGTTCGATTCTCACCGGAACGAAAAAGAAAGATCTCTTTTCAGAAATTAAACATTTTTAATTAATGTCTGCAGTTATCAAAATTGTTGGCCTCACTGATTTTTCTATCAACTGAATGACCCAGGGAATGATGTTCTTACTTTCTCGGGAAAGCACTGACGCAATGACACCGATCTTAGTTTACTTTCAGGGGTTTAGTCATTTTTTACATCCTCTACGCAGGAAGATCAAAGAATTTCCTGGATTTCCTGGAATTCCTTCACAGATAAGTGTCTCGAAGTTGTGGGAAAACGTTATCAATCTATGAATCTAATGAGTGCCATCTACTCTAGATCAACCTCTGCTGTTTGGCTCAGATAACAAATATAATTTTCGATCGCTCAATATTTTTGGGATCAAAACAAAAATTTTCTAATCGTTTCTTCTCTTTTCTAGCTAGGATGCAGCTTACGCTACTGCACTGCGCTACTATTGTGTCATTATTTTTATTCATATTTAATCAGTTTTTGAAAAAACTTGACGTTTTGAAGCGTTTTGGAACCAGCAAGACAATCCATTTTTAAGATATAAGTCAAGAAGTTAATTCATACAGAAAATTTAGAAAAAAATTGTTTTATTGTATCTGAAGATCAAGATTCTTTCTTTGGACAGGATCTGTAAAAGTATTATAGTCTTCTACTGTTCTTCAATATTTCCTATCTATCATAAATATTTTAATAAATTAAGAAAATCAAGAAAACAATATAATGATTCACTGTAGCAAATCGCCGCTTAGTAAAAAACCGCGAATATATTTACTCGAATAAAAGCCGTTTGTTCTACTTTAATTTATTAGACATCTCAGCCAGTTATTCATCGATTTGCATCAAACCTTTTGGAATCAATAAAAAATAACTAAAAAATACAATAACTTCTGTGAATATTGATATCTCTATTATCCATATGTCATAAACTGTACTTAACAGATTCAGAAAATATGAAACATGTACGATTTTTTTTTATTCCGGTGGAACTGAAGCTTACACCCTTCAATTTTTGGTCCAAAAATGTGCAAAGAAGTTTGCTGGATGAAACTATAGTAACAGTTTTCATTGAATTTTTATTCATTTATTATACTTCAAGATTTTGCACTTTTCGTGAAAAATTTAGATTTTTTAGTATTCAGTACACATGCTGATGGAGCCTACTCTATTGAACCATTTTCTACTTAAGAATGCTCAGAAACAGCCTACTAAATATTAGAATTTGACAAATTAGAAATATTATAGAAACTTTAAGTATCTGTTCGAAGGAATAGATTTATTTCTTCTATTTAGCTATAATTATCTCGCCAAGTTTCTTTTCTAACAATATATGATTTATCCTTTTATAATTTTGACTAACTATTTTGTAATTTCGGTTACTCGTAAATTAGTAAACTTTCCTTGTTGATTGTTTCTGATTACATAACAAATTGTAGACGTAAAGCGAGCCACTTGACGTGAGTCGTTTTATCTAATTTCTTGGTGTTTCTGTAAGTGTACACATTAAACAGATCATTTTGAAGGTAAATGAGGCGAATGAACTTGTAAACTTTCCCATTTCCATCAGCTGTTTCGAATTTATGTGCATGCAGCCCCAAATAAATTGATATATTTTCACTAAGCAATTCATATTTTTCCACTATCGAATTTGTATTGGTATATCAGCTAATAAAATAAGTATATTTCTGCTACTTCTACTAATTATTATTGTTTGATCAAATATAATAATTTCTTTATTGTAGATATATATATATATTTTTTTTTCCTAGAGAAATTACATCATGAATCACAAATGAACTCGAAATTTAAAAATGTTTTCAATAAAATGTGCATCTAACGCAATCCAAAAAACTGGGTTTTCTGCACATTCTAAGAAAGTACTGACTTTAACACAATTTAAAAAAAAAATTAATTTTATATTATTGTTTACTTCCAGAATCTGAACGTTCACAAAACTTCACACAATTTTGTGGCTCATAAGAATCTTTTTTATGTATGTTCAAAAATTTCAATTTTAAAATCCATACACAGAACAGAAGATATTATGCCATCAAACTTAAATTTGCAGGGTTAACTTCTATTTGCATGTGGAATTAGTATGTGCATCAACGGAGGTATACACTTGAAATGAATTGAAGAAAAGAATTATCGATGCAACCAAAAAGTTTATTTTATTACTTAAAATTACATTCTTTTTAGAAATTTACATATAAGAAACCCATATCCTTACTATCTACCCCCTACCGTCTGCAGCCGGATTTTGAATAGAAGCGCTCGCATTTGCTTGGATTTTTGGCCAGGGGAGAGGAAAACTGCAAAAAACCGTTCCCGAGCGCAGCCGGTTACCGAAGTTTAGTGCTCTTATTCATAATATACCGTCTTCACTTCACGATCGTTTAGCGCCTGGATAGGTCTAATATTCGACACGTCTCCCTCGGCCAACTTTATTTTCCTGAATTCCTTCAACTGAAAGAAAAAACAAGAATATAAAATAATGGTTGAAAATCAAATATTAAACTTATTATCGTATATATTTTCAAGAAATGCAAATTCCTACCAGAGTGTCGGTAATAGGGGTATCATCCGCATCTATAAACCAAGTCACAGATTCCGAGCAAGGTGGATAATCCAGAGAGCCTTCGTAAAATTCAAATGCTGTAATTGCCGAATTTATTCTCTCTACAAAACTTGCTACGGGAAACGGGGGTATTCTTGCTGTCGAATTTATGTTTTTTACCTTGTGTAAACTTTTTTCCAGTTTGTCAAACAAACGTTCGGAGTCTATGAATCCACTCTGAAATTTCAAGGATGGGTCAATAACATAGGATGTTGCGTAGAAAAATTCATTTTTTCATTTTTCTTTACGACTTTACGACTTTATAGGACCTATACAGTTTTAGAATATTTTAAGAGCTTCCAAGAAATTTTATAAGATTTCTGAAAATCTTAATGATTTTAAGGAATTTCAGAAGATCTCAAGTTATTTTATACAATTTTCCAGGATTTCAGGAAATATCGTCAGATTTCATGTAATTTCATAGGATTTTATAACAGTTTAATGGATGTCAAAGATTTTTAAATATTACGAGGGATGAGGTACCACACATTTTAAGGGATTTATAAAAATTTACGAGATTTCAAAAGATGTCAAGGACTTTTCAATTCATTTCAGTAATTTAATGGGATTTCACCGAATTCTATATATATATGAAGGGATTCTGAATGATTACAGGCATTTTTAAGAAATTACAAATTTTAAAGGTTTCCAAGCATCTTAATGATTTTATGGGATTTTAAGAAATTTTCATGCGGTTGTAAAGAATTTCTTAGAATTTCGCAAGATGGAAATTACATCAAGTTTCACAGAATTTCGCGGGATTTTATAATATTTTGATGGATTTCAAAGGATTTACTTACAAAAAGTGATGGATTTCGTAGGGGTTCAAAGATTTGAAGATATTGCCTTTTTCTACTCATATGCAATTCACCCTGAGTTCTCATTAAATAATCCCGAATTCATTTAAATACTTTCGGATTCCATTGAGTTTTTCTAAACTTATTACAAACTAACTGAATTTAATGAATTCTTTCATATTTTTTTCATTTTATTAATTCTCTGCAATTTTTCAAAATTGAGGACCAATTTTTATGAATTTCAACGAATTCGGCACATTTAAATTAAATTTCTGTAAATTCGCTTTTCATTCACTTAAATCAATGGCATTTTTTAGATTTTTCCAATTCTTCGTTTTGAAGTATTATGAATACAATACTTTTGAATTCTTTTAAATTCAAAAGAACATTAGTCACATTACTAATACACTTGAGTCACTTTTCGTCACTTTTTCGGTTTAAATAGATCACTTTTTTCAAGTAAATCAGGCCGTGGCAATCCTAGCGATAGTAAATTAAAAAATTCAAATCCCTTTATTCCATTTATAAAAGATTCGTGAAAGTGGAAGTGGAAATAAAAGTGAAAAAGCTACATTAGCCCTCACCTTCATTAGCTTCTAGTATTTGCCATACAATATTCGTGTGGCTTTTCGTACAGATAATAAATAACGATTTATTGAAAGAAAGTATTGCAACTAATTAGTTTGCACTACTTACCTTGAGCCACTCTACAAATACTGCAAGCCCGCCTTTTTGTGATTGAGCTTTCTCAAATGATTTGAAGTCTGTTTTATAGAAATACGTGTGCATCTCCATGTCCTCCCTATTGCGTATAAACAATTACATGAAATTTAATATCGAACGTTTAGTCAGTGTTAGTGATAATAAAAATATTAAGAGAACATTTTTGACTTACGGCCTCGTTGCATTCAGTATGTCATACTCTTTGTGCTCACCTCCCTTAATATTCGTGAGTTTAAAATACAAATTATCATCATTACTATAATCTTGAGTAATAGTTTCATTGAGTACTCTCTAAATTTGAATTAGTGAAAATTTTGCTAATTGATTTGTAACTGAATGCTTGAATAATCAAACTATAATATTTTATCATTTCGCGAATGAAATAGTAAGAATCAAAAGATATTTCTCTCACTAAAATCAATAAGTAAAAATATAGATTGTTTGGCAATTTCGGTTATTACAGTTACTGAACTTTTCATGTCGATTGTTTTCTATATGAAATCGGGTTTTTGCGAGATCATTTTTATCATGAATAAGCAAGGTACAATATATTAAGTGTGTAAATAATTCTAGTGTTTCCATTTTTAAGCAACAGCTTGTAAATACGTTATTTTGGAAGAAGTGACGTAGTCTATTTACAAGTTTCATAATATGGTATTCTCATTATGTCAATAAAGTTGAAAATGCTGCAATATCACGTTCTTTTATTAAACTTTCCGATTCGTAAACTTTTTGTAGTTCAAGTAGTAAAATGTCACTAGTATAACTAGCAAAATTGCATTAATTCAGATTTAGAGATTACGAAAGAATTTTTGAGTATTTACATTTTTTTTGCCCCAATGAAAAGTTGCTTTTTCAAATACGTAATTCCCATGAAGGGGTCCACCAGTCAACCTTGGAGGTTCTCCAGACCAATCAGCTTTTATTTCCACTTTATTATGAAAAACGTAAAATGATGCATAAGATAAAATGAAGGAGAATTAAATTTATGAGTTAAAATAAGTAATGCTTAATACCAGTGTGTCCAGTATTCTTTATGGTCATTTTTGTTGGTAATTTATGAAAGTCTGTAAGTTTCAGTTTTTGAGAAATAGTTGAATAACTTGGTCCTTCGTGAAAAGTTGGCTTAATAAGTATAGGAGATTGATGTTTCCCATTACATTCTGGATATTTTTTGCCCCAGTTCTTAGCCTCTTTATAACTGAATGCATCTGCAAGAAAAAAATGAATGTTGTAAAGCTTGGTAATAAGAAGCTTATAAACAATTATCTAAATTATTACTTTTATTATTGTGATAATTTTTGAAGTATTGATGCTTTTTCATTCTTTAACAAGATATAATCATCTCATTACTTTGTATCTATTTATATTTATTTTTATAGAAAAATACATCACAAGTTACAAATTAAATCAAAATTTTTCGCTCCTTCAGAAAGACATGATGAAACGTGTTCAAGAAAAGTGATTAAAATATTACTTACTCGCTCCTAAAATGAGACTGAAAAAAATAGTTGCTAACAAGTGTGGCTGGTTCATTTCACTACTCTGCATATTCTAAAATCACGCAAAGAAAACAATATTAAAACTTTCTTTTTAGATTAAAATTTAAACTCTCACCTCTTTCTTTGTTCACTTGAAGATCCCGCGTTGTGATAAATAATCTGTAAAGTCTACAAATCGGATGCTGGTGTCTTGAAGAAAGAATTCGCTCTTAAAAAAACGACTATATATAGGCCGATATTCTTATCTCACTTATCTTGTTTTCTCAAAGTTTATTGTGTAAGTGATTGCGTCGTGAATTGAATTTTTCACGAGTTTTCAATGTGCGTCGTATTTAAAATTTAGTGGTAAGATCAGTGTAGTACCCGGGATATTGATTTCATCTTTTACATGTTTTATGAAGTGTGTCTTCACACTTTATTTGACATACAATAAAGATGAAAATGTAGTCAAAATATGACTATTATTACTAAAAAATAAGATATTTAATTCCTCATTCTGCCGAATTATTGTAGCTTTTGAAGACCTAAAAGTTTTAATTGTTTTATCTTTGAGGGTTATATTTGAAAATTTCAACCTGAACTCTCCTACTAGTCTTGTTGCATACACATTTGTTGAAAAGTTACTATTTATAATGTTTAGATAATCTCATAATAAAAGCGTATGGAAATGTAAGTTCCATGGAAGAATTCATAAATGAATAATTCTATTTGTCTGTATTTTTTATAATAATTGCTTTGTTGAAAGCATGGGTCTATTTGACTTGAATTATCTACTACGCATCAGCATATAAGAAGCTCTAATAATATGTTTTTTCAAGCCACTTTAGAAACCTGCTCATAATTTCTATGTTCCAATGTAAATCTTTGGAATACCTAATTCTAAAAAGTATAATTTTCCAGTACTCAAGTTTCAAATTGTTCATTTCTGAAAGCTTATAAATTTCACAATATTTTTGTATAAGTCTCTTAATTTTGAATCGTTCATTTCGAACCATTAACAATTTTGATATATATGGTGCTTTTAGTGTGCTTTTTTAATTTTATCAGCATTCAATTTGCTATTCTTACTATTGGAGAATTTTCAGTGCCGGGAAAATTTAAAATTAACAGAATTTCTGTTTTTCATACTGCGAAATTAAATTTTTCACGATTGAAAGCCTCTACACGAAATGGGTTAAATTTGGTATGGTTTTCCACTCCTAATTTTTAATTCAGTGGACTTTGAGGAATTAATTTAGACGTGAATAAACGAAAGTGAAGTAGATTAAGAGAGTAAATAATTCTGTTTTTTCATTCTGACGTGACGTAGCTTGTTTACGAGTTTCACAATATTAATTTCGGGCTGCGTAATTTACATAAGGCTCTTCAGTGTTGCAATCAATTTAAAAATTAGTAATTCTTTAAATTTTCTGAATTTAGATTGGGAGAAATGGGCGGAAAATATTTTCACAAGCCAGAAGAAACCCAGGACATTAATATCTTTTTTAAATAATGCGAAATAATACAAGAATAGTCGTATGTATGATAAGAGAAGCTCGACAGAAAAAATGAAATGTAAGCTTAATAGCGATTTCACAGTAATCTTCACCTGCAACAAAAATAAACTTCACGTGTGAAGATTCACCCACCACATGAAAAATGGTTACCAGGTCAACTCTATCAAATCTTGTTTTGTTTTGATGCAAAAAAATTCAACTTTTTCTTCTTGAAAATTTTGCGAAATAAAAATGCACTTCTGTTTTTTCTGTGTTTCTAGGAAATAACAAGAAGCGATGCGTATAAAATTCTTCTCTAGCTTCCTGAGGTTTGGAAACAAATATATTTTCAAAAAATAGCCATTCCCCACTTTTCGGAAATTCGATTTTCTTTGCATAATTTTAGTTCCAAAAGACTACTCGAGTTCTGCCAAAAAAATTTTTTTATTCAAAAACAACAAAGTTACAAAAACTGTATGGTTGACAAATTTTGAAAAATAGTTTGTCATCTGTTACAGGTGTTCTGATTGGAGCTATACCCAAAAAATACGATACGTTGAAGATGCCTACAAATTTTCAAAGTGCAAAAGTTACTGATTGAGAACGTTAACAAGAAATATAAAGGAACTTCTTATTATGTTTCACGGTTACGATTAAAAAAAATTATGATTCATAAGGCAAGAATTAAAAAAGTAGTTCTATTGTATGGCATTTTAGCATGAAAAATTAAAAAAACACAAGTTTATTTTACAAACGTCCAGCTGTAAAATTATATTAACTAATTCTTTAGTGATTGCAGTTAATAATCAATTAGTGAACTTTTCTTTTGGATTGTTCATTTTAATATTTGAAACGGTTTGAAACAATTAAAATTTATTATAAAATGAAAATAAATTGTACCACATCGAGTTTTTACTTTTTTCAGTGGAAATAAAGTAAGTGTGTAAATGATTCTTGTTCTTCCAATCTTCAAGGAATAATTTGTGTAAACATATGACGTAGCGTACTTACAAGTTTCATGATATTATAGCCTTTTTATAGTTTCATCACAGTTGAAAATGTTACACAACCCTATACTTTTATTAAACATTTATATTGACCCGATTTGAATTTTTTAATTTTGTTCTGATTAATATACATATTCCAGTTAATATATTTAGCTTTAAGTAAATTAATATTTTTTCATTAATTTTAAATAATCTTAAGTTCTTTACCATCGAATTAGTAAATAGTTCTGCTTCTTGAATTAGTAATTTTTACTAATTTTTACTAATTTTTAGGGATTTCTTGTCAAATATGCTACTCCAACCCTGTTTTGACTGTTGAAATTACTTTTTAAGAAAAGGGCCTATTTATTACAAATACTTGGTTTAGACACAAAATGATCCATATGTACACCTGGCGTAAAGGAAATAGCCACAGTATAATTGACTTTGTTATTGCGGATGAAAGACTAAGAGAACTAGTAAAAGATACAAGAGTCATGAGGGGTTCCGAATGCAATACTGATCATTACCTCTTAGTCTCCAAAATAAATTTAGGGCGGGGATGGAGAAGAAAGAAAACAACAAAAACAAAACAAACGCGAATAAAGATTGAAAATTTACAAAAACCGGAAGTGCGAATAGACTTTCAAAATAGGTTAAACGAACGTATAGATGAGACAATTTGGAAGGGATTAATAAACAGTAAAGATTTAGAGGGCATGTGGACTTTGCTACGGGATGTCATCGTTGAAACTGCGACCGAAGTATGTGGTACGGCGGTTGTTGGAAGAAAATCTGGTGATGCATGGTGGAATGATGAAATTGAGTCAGCCCAAAAAGAAAAGAGAGAAGCGTACGAAAGAACGTTGCAAATTACAGGTCTTAGCGATGAGGAGAGAAATAGACTTAAAAATGATTACAGACACAAAAAGAGAAAAGTTAAACGACTAGTCAAAGAGAGTAAAGAGAAAATGAGAACAGAAGAAGAGAGGAAAATACAAAACAGCTTTGAAGGAATGATGAAACTATTATATAAACAGTTGAAGGAAAGTAAAAATACAGAGTTTGCGAGCATGAGAAACAGCAAAGGTGAAATGCTATATGATATAGACGGGATAGTAGACGCTTTAAAAGACTCTTTTAAAGAACTATTAGGAGGTAAAGATATAGGACAACAAAACTGCGACATAGAACATAATGCATTAGAAAACCCAATTGAAAAAGTATGTGTCACTGAGGTCAAAAACATAATAAAGAACTTGAAAAACGGTAAGGCTGCTGGTGTAGATAGTATCAGCGCTGAAATGCTTAAATACGGTGGCGAGTACATACCTCACAGGTTGTGCGAATTGATAAATTTATGTATCGAGACGGGAGAAGTCCCGGACGATTGGAGAAAAGCGATTATCGTACCAATATACAAAAGAAAGGGAGACAAAAGCAACTGCAGCAATTACAGAGGTATCAGTCTACTAAGTACCGTAAGTAAAATATACTCAAAAATACTTATTCGTAGGGTAATGGATATTACAGAAGAAAAGATATGGGAAGTCCAAAGTGGATTTATGCCAGGAAGATCATGTACAGATCAGATATTTAGCCTAAGACAGATCACAGAAAAAAGCTTGAGAGTAGGAAAGAAAGTTTTCTGTGCATTTATTGACCTAGAAAAAGCATTTGACACGGTAAATAGAAGTAAACTTTGGGAAGTTCTTAAAGAGTACGGAGTAAATGGAGGGCTCCTGCAAGCAATAAAAACAATATATACAGGTAGTAAAGCGAGCGTAAGGGTAAACGGGAAACTGAGTGACTGGTTCGATATTATGCAAGGCGTGAAACAAGGATGCGTTATGTCCTCGTGGCTATTTATCATATTCATGGATAAGTGTCTAAGAACTGCACTCTTCGACGAAGAAGGTGTAGATCTCCAAACAGTCAAGGTACGTGGGTTAGCTTTCGCAGATGACAAGATTGTTATGGCAGAATCAGTCGAGGATTTGCAAAGAATGTTGAATAAACTTAATACAAACATGAAGGACATGGGACTCAAAATTAACGTAAATAAAACAAAAATCATGGTGTTTGAGGGAAAAAGTGAGAAAACAATATGCAACATTATCATAAATGATGAGAGATTAGAACAAGTTGACCAGTACGTGTATCTAGGTAGTCTATTCACTAGCGATGGAAAAATAGATGGGGAGTTAGATAGGCGCATAAATAAGGGTAGACAGGTTATCGGTAGAGTAGGATCCATCCTCACAAATAAAAACATATCAAAAAAAGCTAAAATGGCCATACATAATTCTATATTCGTACCGACTGTACTATACGGTAGCGAGACATGGACCTGTCAAGAAAAGGACAGGAGTAAAATTAACGCGATCGGCATGAAACCTCTGCGCATAATATGCGGGAAAACACTGATGGACAAAGTCCGAAACGAGACCATCCTCAAAGAATGTGGTGCAAAAGAGACAATAGTTGACACATGGGAAAGAAATCAGTTAAGATGGTTCGGACATCTTGAAAGAATGAAAGATGAACGACTGACCAAACAAGTTTATAAAGGTAAAGTAAATGGTAGAATGCCCAGAGGTAGACCGCCGAAAGAATGGTTAGAATCTGTAAATGAGACATTGATCCGTAGAGACATAAGAAGCCATAGAAACACAAGAGCTTGCATGAAAAAATGCATGGACGTGAAGGAAGCTAGAGTAGTATGCCAGGACAGAAAAGTGTGGCGACAAATAGTTTGTAAACAGAGTGACAGTAGAATGAATGGCGCCTGAAACAAAGACCTTGGATACTAATGGGCCCAAGTGGAGAACCATACATAACAATTTTGTGAGGCTCTTCACTTGGGGTGATCGCTAGAGAGATTGATCAGCAACCTGGGTCGGAGCAGTGTTGCGGAATAAACGTGTCATTTAAATAAATAACACGAGAATTCCAGATCAATCTGAAATATTTATACCTAACATCCATATACCTATCTACCTTATACCTATATACCTACATGTCTACATACCTTACAACCTTACACCTATATACCTATTCAACCTATACAATACTATTCTCCAACCGAGCAAGTCACGCCTACCCCGAAAGGGAAATGGCTTAATGGTATAATAATAATAATAATAATAATATATACATTGGAACATCATTTATTATATTTTTTGATCATGTAATATATCCCTTGAAATCCTTTGAATTCCATTGATATCAAACATAGGCTCTTCAAATATACCTTTCAAACGACCATCCTTCTTGAAATCTATGAAATCCCATTCATTGAAATCATTTTAATACATGGGAAACTTTCTGATCCACTTGAAGTCACTTAAAATATTTTTTAACATTTTAAAAGCCGTTACAATTTCTCGAAATCAATCATAATCCTTTACATTGTGCTAAATCCTTGAAATTTCGTTAAATCATTTGAAGTCTGTTGAAATTATCGAAAGCCTTTTAAATCTATTAAGATTCGTTAAAATCCCTTAAAGTCCTCTGAAATCTTTCGAGTTTTTATTAAATCCCTTCAATCCTTCGAAATCCCATCTAATCTCCTTACATCCACAGAAATGCGTGAAATTACTGTGATATCCCTTGAATTCAAATGATGGTGTACCCGTGACTGGTCACAGAAATAATTTCCACCCCTACCTAACAGTAGTATTGAACACATGGGAGAGAAATTTATTTCCTAATATTTCTGCCGGCAATCTAGGCTCTATCCTCAAAATATGCTTTTTAAAAAAACAGGTAAAAAATAAGTTTTCGGTACCGGTAATTTTTTTTCATCGGTACCGACAATTTTCTTCTACCGGCATCGGCTTTGTATACACAACCATCTTTTGATCATCTTTTGATAACTTGAAAATTCTGGCTTGCAGGGGAGCGAATATTTATGAAAAATATTTAATTTATAAGGCTGTAAATAAATAATGGCTTGCCTTACGAGAAAATGTCACAAGAGTAAACATTTTTATTTTGTACCTTAGAATAATAAAAATATTTAAAGGAATTCTATTTTCTTAGTTAGGTAGAGTTCTGTTTTCGACTGTTAAAATTTGTTTCAGTTGTATATTTTCCTTATTTTCCTTCAAAAATTTCAATTATTAGCAAGTTCAGTAAAAAATATTTGCGTTCAATGAGAATCAGCTTGAATAGGTATACAATTAAGTGCCTAGAGCAGGTTATTTTAATTGTATAGCTTTTTTTCTTATGCAAAGGATACTTTGAGGTCTCTCTAAATTTGTATCTGAAATTTTGAACTTTTTTCCCACTTCATACTAAGAGTGAGATAAAATTTGAGGCAATTGAGTGAACATAATTGTTCAAACTAATTATTATTATTTATAACTATCTCTTTCTATATTAATGCTAAGCAGTTGCTTTTTTCTGAAATTTTTAATTTTTTGTCTTATATGTACTTAGAGTGAGGTAATAATTATTGCATGTTAAACAACTTAATTATTTAACCAATTGATTGTTGTTTATAACTTAGATTAATGTTAGACAGAGGGAAATAAAGACCAGATATAAATTTTACAAATATCTATTTTATTTCACAAAGCGATCGTTCACATATTACGTAACATTAAAAAGGGGGGGGGGGTTTACCTGATACCGCAACATTTTTCATTGCATGTCCTATTTAAAAAAAGTGATGTTACTAAATATCTCGAAAATATCGAGAACATTGTGGTCGAAAACGAGAAAATGTAAATTGTAAATAATTTTTTAGTATTGGGAAATAATTCTGTTCTTAACATTTTGCTACCACACTATAATTTGTAAACTTTTTTACATTTTCAAATATATAAGAAAAATTTAATTATGAGCAAAAACTTATTTCGAAAAATCGGAAAACAAATTTAGACGCTTTTTAATCATTTTGAAAGATTTGAGGAGATTATTTTTCAGGATTTAAACAATTTTTAGGTAAAGTGAATTTGGCTTGGTGTCAACAGAATGAAAAAAATGTTCTTATGATTCATGGGGAAATTTCAAATTATTTTTTTTCAAATGAATTCTAAGAGAAAATTAAAAACGATCCAAGTCAGCCCTGAAGAAGTGAACTGCAATGTTCACGAAACGTCGGCAAGATTCGTAGTTTTTCACACGATGGATACACAAAAAACCTCCTTTAAATTTATTTATAAAATTTTCAAAAAAGAATCTGAAAGATTTTAAGGCAATTTCTTTAATTTTGCAGAATTTAACAGAAATTCAGGAAAAATTTGAATAATTTTAAAAGATTAGAAGGTTTAGAAATTCTGAAAAGATTAAAAAAAAGTAATTTCCTTAAGATTCTTGGGAAAATTTTTAATGATTTTTTATTTTGAAAAATAAAGTTAGAAAAGCAATTGAAAAAGATTTTAAAACATTTCAAACGATATTCTAGAATTTCGAAAAATAGTGTAGAATATTTTAAAGCGAAATGTTTCAATTTTGTCAGATTAAACAATGAAAAAAAATCAAGTAAATTCGAGAAATATTTATAAGATTTGAAGAGCTTCAAAAAATTTTAAGATTTCAAACAAAAACTTCAAAAGTTTCAGAAATTTTTGAAAGATTTTAAAAGAATAAACCAATTTTCTTAAAATTTCTGAAAAATTTTGGAAGATTTTAAGGCAATTTATTTACGTTTTGAATGATTTTTCAAAATTTTAAGAAAAATTCGATTCAGTTAAAAATATTTTAAAACTTAGAAACATTCCCGAAAATTTATCAAATACTTTTTGATTTCTGCTGAACTTCTGAAAGTCATAAACATGTTCTAAAAAGACTCGAATTTTTCCTAATATTTTCTAAGATCCTGTATAATAAAAGAATGTCTTTAAAATCTTCCAGATTCTTTTTTGAGACATCTGAAATATTCAAAAATCTGTTTTAATTTTCTCAAGAATCTTATAAAAATCATATTTATATAAATTTAAAAACAAACTGATAATACTTTTTTTCTTGTCAGTAATTATATATTTGTATGACTAAAAGAAATATTTGAAAAGCATTCAGTGTTACATCGATATATTGTTTTATTTATTTTTAGACAATACTTTATCTTAAAAACCCTTTTTTATTTATTTAAAAAACGTCTATTATGTTTTTAAACATAATACAAAAAATGTTACGTAACGTTGGTGAGGGGTAATATGTGAACACTTATAACACGTAATATGGGAACACTTCCAAAAATATATTCATTAAGAAGCAAAATATTGTTAAAAATTTATTCTTTCTAGTGTTTATTTATTATTTGTTGATCACTACAAAACCAAGAAAAAAGTTTAAAATTCTAGAAAAAACCGCAACTTTTTAACAATTATCTGAGAAAGGATAGTTATAAACAATAATAAATTGTTTAAAGAATTATGTTTGTTAAACTGTATTGATTATTACCTCACTATAAGTACAACGTGGACAAAAAGTTGAAAATTTCAGAAAAAAATCGCAACTGTCTAGCATTACTGTAGGAGAAGATAGTTATGAAGAATAATAATTTGCATAAACAGTTAGGTTGGTTAAACTTTCATAACTTTGGTGATTTTAATGATATTAAGGTCTATTTTTTCAAATTATTTGTAATAGGACGCAGTTTTGAAAACACAATATTTTTTCAACAAAACAATTTAAAAAACTTCTGGGATTTTTCAAAAAATAATTTTGATACTGAATTTCTGGAAAAATTTTTTTTTTATTTTCTTTAGTTTTCGAGACCTAATTAAAAACATACGCCGAAATGATGCGCAGGATGTCAAAAGCCATCTAAACAATAGACGAGCATATTACCGTTATCGTTTTCTGTTGGTCAGCTTATGATTGTGCCCATTGAAAAAAATGAAACTAAAAATAAGAATGCTAAAGTAGGTAAAAAATATTATTTACAATATGTTTCAAACTTCATAAATTATAGTAATTTTTAAATTTGTTATTTTGGGGTTTATAATACTCAATCTTATTGATTTACAAAAGTCTATAAAATCGCGAAAAAGATATCTATTTTTTGAATATTTTTATTCATATTTGATCAGTTTCAAGAAAGACCAGCTCTTCTTAAGCGGGAGTTCAAATTCTCATCTTTTTAGCAATGACGAGCATCCATAAATTTTTAAGATATCATTAATGGAATCATTCATACAGGAAATTAGAAAAAAAGATATTGTTTTTTTGGTTTCTAAAGATCAAAATTCTTGCTTTGAAAAGGATCTGTAAAAGTCTTCTCCTGTTTTCCAATATTTCCCATTTTTCACACATTTTTTTAACCATTAGAAAAACCAAGAAAAAAAATATGCCTGCTCCACGGGCACAGTCTCATTGTGCACATTTATAGCTGGATGTGTACTAACGGGGGTATACACTTGAAATAACATAAAGAAAAGAATTATTGATGCAACCAACACATTTATTTCATTACTTGAATTTACATTCTTTTTAGAAATTTACATATAAAAATCCCATATCCTTACTATCTACCCCCTACCGTCTGCAGCCGGATTGTGAATAGAAGCGCTCGCATTTGCTTGGATTTTAGGCCAAGGGAGAGGAAAACTGCAAAAAACCTTTCCCGAGCGCAGCCGGTTACCGAAATTTAGTGCTCTTATTCATAATATACAGTCTTCACTTTACGATTGTTTAGCGCCTGGGTAGGTCTAATATTCGACACGTCTCCCTCGGCCAACTTAATTTTCCTGAATTCATTTATCTGAAAGAAAAAACGCGAATATCAGATAATGGTAGTAAATAAAATATCAAACTTATTTTCGTATATATTTTCAAGAAACGTGAATTCCTACCAGTGTGTCTGTAATATAGGTTTCCATTTGATCTATGAACCAAGTCACAGATTCCGAGCAAGGTGGATAATCCAAAGAGCCTTCGTAAAACACAACTTCTTTGATTGCCAAATAGTTTCTCTCTAAAAAACCTGTTAAGGGAAACGGGGGTACCACTGCTGTTGAATTTATGGACTTTACCCTCTTTAAACTTTTTTCCAGTTTGCCCATCAGATTTTTATAATCTTCCACCAAACTATCCGTTTCTTTAGACCGATCTTTATCTAACAACTGTAAGATTTCAGAATATTTTAAGATCGTATGGGATATAATAATATTTTGATGGATTTCGGATAATTTATTCATAAGAAGTGATGGATTTTGTAGGGGTTCAAAGATTTGAAGAGATATTACAATTTTTTGTTGTTGTTCATATGCTATTCATCCTGATTTCTTTTTAATTTTTCTTGATTCTTTAAAATTCTTTAGAATCCCCTTGAATTTTTCTAAACTCATTACAAACTTACTGAATTCAATTTTTTTTTCATATTTGAATTTCTCTAAATTTACTTTAAATTGCCTTAAATGAATGGAATTTTTTAGATTTTTTCAATTCGTTTGAACTCTTTTGAATTTAATTTGAATTGTTTTGAAGTCTTATGAATACCTACAATTCTTTTTCATTCTTTTAATTGAAAAAAGCATTAGTCACATTACTAATAGGCATTAGTCACTTTCCTTCACTTTTTTCGACTCAAGTAGGTGACTTTTTCTCAGGAAATTAGGCCGTGGCAAGCCTATGAATAATAAGTTTAAAAATTCAAATCCTTTTATTCCATTTATAAAAGATTCGTAAAAGTGAAAATAAAATAGAGAAAGTTAGATAATCCTCCCTAATTTTTTAAGTTTTAAGTACAGATAATAAATAACGACTAATTGAAAAAAGTATTGCAACTCATTAGTTTGCACCTCTTACCCTGAGCCACTCTACAATTACTGCAAGACCGCCTTTTTTTGATTGAGCTTTCTCAAATGATTTGAAGTCTGCTTTATAAAAATACAAGTGCATCTCCATATCCTCCCTATTGAACAAAAATGGTTACATGAAATTCAATATCGAACGTTTTGTCAGTGTTAGCGATGATATCAAGAGAACATTTTTGACTTACGCAAAAGCTTGATTCACCGTAGCATCATACGTTTTGTGCTCACTCCCCTTATTGTTCGTGTGGTTATAATGAAAAAATATTGTCATTATTATTGTTATTATTTTCAGGAATGGTCTGATAGCTACCCTCTAAATCTGAATTAGTGAGAATTTTACTAATTGATTTAGTAACTGAATGTTTGGCTAATGAGGAGGTGACGTAACCTTTTTACAAGTTTCATAATAATATGGCATTCTTATTCTGTCAATGAATTTTGAAATGGTTGTAAAATGTCACTAGTATAAGTAGAAAAATTTCATCAATTTAGATTTAGAGATTATTCAAAATTTTTTGAACATTTACTTTTTTTTGGCCCCAATGAAAAGTGGCTTTTTCAAATACGTAATTTCCATGAAGGGGGCCACCAGAAAGCTTTGGAGGTTCTCCAGACCAATCTGCTCTTATTTCCACTGTATTATGAGAAATGTAAAGGAATTTATAAAATTAAATGAAGCAGAAATAAATTTATAAATTAAAATTATACATGTTTTTTACCAGTATGACCAGTGTTCTTTATGGTCATGTTTGTTGGTATTCTTTGAAAGCCTGTAAGTTTCAGTTTTTGAGAAATAATTGAAAACCCCTCTAAGCTGGAATCTTGATGTATAATTATGGGAGATTGATGTTTCCCATTACATTCCGGATATTTTTTTCCCCAGTTCTTAGCATCTTTATAACTGAATGTGTCTGCAAGAAACAAATAAAAATTGTAAAGCTTGGTAATGTGTATCTATTTACATTTAATTTTCTAGAAAATTACATCGCAAGTTACAAATTAAATCAAAATTTTTCGCTCCTTCAGAAAGAAATGATGAAACGTGTTCAACAAAAATTTTCAAAATATTACTTACTCGCTCCTAAAATGAGACTGAAGAAAATATTCGCTAAGAAGTGTAGCTGGTTCATTTCTCTGATGTGTAAATTCTAAAATCGTATGAAGAAAACAATATTACAACTTCATTCTTAGATGACAATTTAAACTCTTACTTCTTTCCTGGTTTGCCTGAAGATCCAGCGATGTGATCAATGAATTGTAAAGTCTTCTATCGGATGCTAGTATCTTGAAGAAAGAATTCGCTCTTTAAAAAACGACTATATGTAGGCCGATATTCTTATCTCACTTATCTTGTTTTCTCAAAGTTTATTATGTAAGTGATTGCGTCGTGAATTGAATTATTCACGCGTTTTTAATGTGCGTCGTATTTAAAATTTAGTGATAAGATCAGTGGAGTACCCTGAATTTTTGAGTGGGGATCCCGACGCCACCACCCTACCCCCCTTAGGATAAAATCATATTGATTTCATCTGTACATTTTTCATGAAATGCCTTTCTTCTCACACTTTATTTGATATACAATAAAGATCAAACTGTAGTCAAAATATGACTATTATTATTAAAAAAGAAGATATTTAATACCTCTTCCTGCCTAATTATTGTAGCTTTTGAAGACCTAAAAGTTGTAATTGTTTTATCCTTCAGGGTTATATTTGGAAAATTTCAACCTGAAGTCTCCCATTTAATCATTTATGCATAAATGTCAATGTTAGTTCAATGTCTATTTTGTCACCGTCCTAATTATTATTTGGAGCCTTTTTTCTATTAAAAATGTAATCTAATTGTTTTTTTAAATTAAGATCGAACAGAAATCTATTTTATCATGAACAATTTTATGCAAAGTGAGCAAGAAAAAATTCAGATTTAAAAACAGACTTCTAAACTACCTCACTTTTCGGCTCATTAGAGACAAAAATAACACAAAAGAAAAAAGAGGGAGAAAAAGAGAAAAAGTCAACCAAAACCAAACCTCTCACTTTTTCCTTTATCCGTCTTTTTTATACTACCAGGGAACCAACATGTTTCGGCGCCAATTTAGACCCCCTCATCAGGGATTATTTATAGGAAACTACAAGGTATTTGTAATATATTCTTATGATCCAAATTTGCATTCATTAGTGAAAAATTGACCAAGATATAGAATTTATTATTTAAAATAAGATTGAAAAAATATTAAAAATTCGATCTATTCAAGGATTTATTTTAAAACTAGAAAAAGAAAAATGGTACTTAATTAACTTCAGGTGAAAAGCTGTTTAACGTCACAAACACAGTCTCGAAAAAACATAGAAATTTTATTTTAATTTATATTAAAAAAAGGTAAAAATTATTTTAATTGAAAATATCACTAGCAAACAAAAAAAATAACGTGGTGAAGTATTCAAAATCCCGAGGCAAACTAACCTTCTTTTTTAACACGAAAACACTGAAGGCATGCCAGATTTTAGAAATCATTCCATCCCACTTTTAAGAGAGAGAGAGGGGGAGAAAAGACCCTTTTTATTTTTATAGCTTTTCGTTCGCCAGGACAAGTGACACAATTTTCAACGAGCCTCTTGAACTAACCCAAAACATCATAAAACACACATGTTACCAAAAAAATTTTTACAGATCCAAGAAAAATCTAAAATATAAGAATTCGTTCCAAAAATCATTAGCAATTATTCAGAAATGAATACAAAAATAAGATATCAAAAGCGATCTGAAAATAAAAGACATAAGTAAAAATTTTAAATAGAATTTCAGCATAACAATATTACTAAAGTACTCATTGGTACATAAGAACAATTATGCACATATTTTATATATGGCATCTTCCTCATAAAACCTTTGGTTATAGGCAACGAGGGTATCCCAACTTATTTTTGATAAGTGTCTGGGTGATTTCTAAATT